>WNWK01002372.1:0-17500 GCA_009830355.1 Cherax destructor
TGGTTGTCTTGCATATATATATATATATATATAGGGTCGGAGACCCATGGAGCATGGGGCAAGTGTGCTCTAAAGTTTCTCAAGGAGCTGGGTGGAAAACTCATCATAGAAACCAAGGACCACAGGGCGACCAGCTTCCTGTTTCAGAGACTCAGTGTTGCGATCCAGAGGAAATGCCTGCAGTATTCTGGGCACGCGGCCCACTGCCGGGGAGTTGGACGAAGTATTTGACATGTAGCTCTGAGTTGTTATCTATGTTGTTTACTCCCATTGTATTTGTATTTTGTCTTGAAATAAAGTTTGTATAAAAAAGATGGGGTAGTAGGGAAGTGGAATATTCAAATGGCTTCAGAAAGAAATCTAAATATTCTTCCTTGAAGTCTTTTATCCATTCTCGAGGCAATGGGTCCCACAATTGACACTAGAGGTGGACCCCATCCTATATATATATATATATATATATATATATATATATATATATATATATATATATATATATATATATATATAAGCTTGTAGGTTGACGATAACTAACATTTTATTCTAAATATTTTTAAGAATGAATTAATTATTTTTATGGATGTGCTTAAAATCCTGTTAATATTTTTAATGAATTACCTAACTTTTATTTCAATTAATTATATTCATGTTGTAGAATATATTTTACAATACAATAACTGAAAGAATTCTCATCTAAATGCTCAATAATGTGACTGGGATAGTTCCCAAGTTACTCATAATAACTAGATTAGAAGAGTTCACAGCTAACTCTCAATAACTAAACTAGAACAAGTCACAACAAACCACAATAATCTGAATGGAACAAGTAACAAGTAACAACTAACCCACAATAGCCTGAATGGAACAAGTAACAAGTAACAACGAACCCACAGTAACATAAACAGAGCAAGTAGCAAGTCACAGTTGACCCACACAGTATGGTATTAAATATTTAGACGATATTTCGGGCTATCCTAGATCATTATCAAGAAACGATTCATAATATTTATCTACTTACACAGCCGTGAGCGAGGCAAATATCAGTGTTTAGGTGAGATAAAGCTGATACATGGAATCGCGCCTGATAATTAGGTGATAAGTAATTATAGGAATTAAGCTGTTAACCGAATGTACTAAACGTAAGTGATTACGGGTTATTACTGGCGTAAATACTCAAGACATTTTAAAATTGTTCTCCCTACCTCTAGTTCACCTCACTCATCCTTGATTCACCTACTTGTTTCACCTCACCTCACCTTCAGTAATTCTACCCCCATGTTCAGTAATAAGATTTACCTTTAGTAATACCACCTTACCTTCAGTAATACCCCTACCTTCAGTAATACCACCCTACCTTCAATAATACCACCCTACCTTCAATAATCCCTCCACTTCTTTTCCCACACAGCCTTTTCTATTAGGTCAGTTCCCAAGTATCTATCTCCTATCCATCGTCACTAAATCCCCACCCCATCATGTCCTAGCCCATCCGACCTCAATCCTCTCCATACAACTCCTTGAAGCTAGTCTAGATCCACCTACTCACCAGTACTCATATTCACCCACCAACCACAACCCCAAACTCGCACCGCTTCCTACCCTAACCCTCACCCTTCCCCAAGCCATCCCTCCTCATACTTTCCCACCCCATCTCCTCACCCCTTAGCACCCCAATTCCAACCCTCCTCCACAAAATTATATGTCCGCTTATCTTCACATGGCGGGTCCTTGCGTGGTTTTATCATGTAAAATACTTTTAGCCACGATGTAGCAGATTTTAAACACCACAATTGATAACAACATAAATATTTGCATTTTTCTATATATTGTGGGTTGGCGGTAGGAAAAGAGGGGCAGGAAATATTGCATATAAAAGTCAAACTTACACACTTTGCAACGTGCATGAGGACACGCTTATTGGAAGTGTTGAGTCGCTTCTGTCATGTTGCAAAGTTAAACTTGCGTCAAGTTGCAACGCCCACAAAACGATGCGTTTATGGGCAGCTGGAATTGGTAGTGTTTTGTTCATCAGGAAAGTGGACTACATAAGAACATAAAGGAGGAACACAGCAGTAGGCCTGTTGGCTCATACTAGGCAGGTCCTTCACAAATCCAACCCACTAACGGAGACTAGTGTCTCTTGACGCAGGTCTTCGTCAAAGGATCACCCTAACTGATCCATGATGACCGTATCTGGTTAAGCATCCACTGGCCCACCCCAGCTAAGTTTTACGCTCCATATAAATAAAATTGGAGCATTAATAAGAGCAAAAATAATATCTTCGGGAATGAGCTTGAAGTTCATTATATATATATATATATATATATATATATATATATATATATATATATATATATATATATATATATATATATATATATATATATATATATATATATGTATATATATATTTCGAAATGCCAAATGTTAGCGTGCTTCTTCCTGTGGGCGCAAATACTTCACGGGCATCCAAAGTGTTTTACGGGCAGCGTTGAGTCGCTTCTGTCAAGTTGGAACGTTGCCTGCAGATCCTCGGGGTCTCCGGGAAACGAGGAGCTTCCTGGCACTTGCTCAGTTGCTCAACGAAATTTAATCAGGAGGCAGGAAAACGACATTAAAGCAGTTTTCCAAGGGAAGGCATGCCTGCTAGATTGTTTCTGGCCTTGTATTACTAGCAGGCTGTGTTGTGTGTGTGTGTGTGTTGTGTGTGTGTTGTGTGTGTGTTGTCATCTCTGATGTTGTGCTTCCTGCATATCCAACTGTACTTTCGCGCGTGCTGTGCCTGCCGCATTTCCCTAGGCCTACTACATATTGTTTATATAATTTCAGGCAGTTAATCTCAATTGGGATCGATTATTATGTTGCAGTTATTAATATTATTATTATTATTGTTATTATTATTATTATTATTATTATTATTATTATTATATTATTATTATTATTATTATTATTATTATTATTATTATTATTATTATTATTATTATTCATGGAAGCATTAAACCCAGTTGGATGACACAGCGTTTAATGAATTCGAGATAATCACGTTTGATCCGGGAAAGGGGAGGATGGCTCAGATTCCTTGACTCAAGAGCCTTTCACCAGTATCAAAGTAGCCCTTCTGAAAGGACTTGTGCTCAGTACTTAAAGTCTTTGTCTGAGTACCATTCGCTTATACGAATCTGTCTTTGTCTCAGTACCATTCGCTTATACGACTCTGTTTTTTTTAAAGTCAGGATAGAAAAACTTTTTTTTTACGCTGGATAGAGTTAGGAGAGAAATCCACAAACGTTTTGTTGTCCATTATGGGTAAGCCTGGCTGAGGGAGTAGCGTGTTTGACGAGATATTGGGGAAATTAGGGTCGAGCCTACGTCACTTCTGCTTCAGTTAAATTCAAATATAAAAATAATAATGCCATCCATTTAAAAATACACACACACACACACACACACTGGAGGCTGCAATCTTCTCCTCGCTTCTCCGGACACTCACGGTATGGAGCATCTGTAAATCTTTTGGTCTCATCTAAGAAGGCACAAAGTTCGCTCCAAGCAGCCAACTTGGCCGCCTACCTTATTTACGTAAATTTATTTAATTTTACTTGGTATGTCTTGACTGACTAGCTTCAGGTCAACCTGAGCTGGGCTTGGGCAGTGACTGGGATGGGCGGTCGCATCTGGGTGTGGGGTGGCCGCTGCTGGAGGTGAACGGGGCCAGAGTGGCCATTGCTAAGAGTTTCATAGTTGTGGGTGGCCTCTGATGTCAGTGGGCGGGCGCTGTTGGGGGGTAGGTGTATTGCGAATGGCCTCGACTGGACATGGGCGGCTGCATGTTATGAATGTTTTTTTACTGGAAGTTGGGCGGCCGCTACTTCACTGCATAACAACCTCCCTATTAATGACTCACGAAATCGTAATGACATGATTGCAAACAAACCATACCACGGGCGGGGTTAAAACCCGCGATCGCGAGTTCTAACCCCATCCGTGGTATGGTTTCTTCCTATCAGTCCTGAGACTCACTGCCGATTTCCCCTTTGGAGTAAACCTTTCAACAACGCAAGTATATACATGAGGTAGTAATATATTTTCACGTTTCTGCTAGCATGGCGCTAGCCAGCAGATAGGGGCACAAGAAGAAGTGCCACACTACTGCTGGTGTGGTATCGGCCAGCAGACGCAGGTGACAATGACGAAATGCTCTTTTCTTTTAAAAGAACATGTACGACATCTTATCTTAAGGGGATAACACCTAGAGTCAAGGGCTCCTCCTCCTCCTCATCAAGAGAGTGTAAATACTCCAGCAGAGGTAACCCTTTCCTGCTGTCGAAAGCGGACAATCTTCTAATGCCTACAGAGACCTCTGTCCTACTGATAAGGGAGACTTCTACCGGACGAGAACGACCCTCACCTACTGACGAGGACACTGGCCTACAGACGAGGACCTGACCTACTGACGAGGACACTGGTCTAAAGACGAGGACACTGATCTACTGACGAGGGAGGTACAGAAATTACTCCTAAGAATTAAGGTTGACAGATACGAGTTAGGAGGACAGGCAATTCAGGTAATGGCCGGTGTAGCTTTCTCGAGACAAACCCCAGAGACTTATAAATTAGACAACACCTGTAGGGCCTTCAGAGAACTGAGAGTTCTTGACTGTGGGAACGTGGGAGAACTGAACAGTGAGAACATACGGTGCTTTAGACAGCGGGAACGTATGGAATTCTAAACAGGAATGTAAGATCTAGACAGCGAGAATGTGAAAAGCGCTGGACCCATTAGGAATGTAATGTGGCTAAGATCAGGCAAGAACTAAAGGATTTCTGAACAGCAGGAACGTAAGAAGCCTTGACCCTACCAAGAATACAAGGAGTTCCGACAGGAAGTGCTAAAGATAAGGATTTCTAGACAGTTGGAACATAAGGAGTTCTAGATAGAGGGAATATTACTAGTTCTAGACGGAAAGAACATAACACATTGGACACAATGGAAACATAAGTAGTCAAGACACAACGGAAACAATTAGAGCAGTAGACCCGTTAATTATAACCGGGAAGCTATGAAGACAAGGAAGAGTCTCTCATGGTCTTAAGTATAGATGAACTCGAGCCAAAAACACAGGCGAGAGTGAAGGAGGGAGGAAAGGGAGAGAGAGAGAGAGAGAGAGAGAGAGAGAGAGAGAGAGAGAGAGAGAGAGAGAGAGAGAGAGAGAGAGAATGAGATCACGTCATGAAAAGGTCAAAAACGAACGTGAACAAAGACACAAGAACCTAGGAATTTTTTTATATACGTTTTGCTCTAAGCATAAAAAAGCTGTACTAGGAGCAAAACGTTTTACAAATCAAAGTCTATTTATAACTGTTTATTTTTGGCATACTTGGCGGTGTTTCACTCTTCAGCCAGAACAAAATGGACGCAAGAAGAAAAAAAAAAAACAAAGGAAAAGACGAAACAATAAATATATAAAAAAATCAGAAATTAAAGAACAGCAGAAAGCAATTCTTGAATCCTTAATTACAAGCAATTAAATGGGATTATATTCCCTTCAAGGGAATATAATCTATTGGTGAAAGACTTTTGATCAAACGACCCTTCCTCGGCTCAAACATGATTACATAAGAACATAAGAACATAAGAAAGGAGGAACACTGCAGCAGGCCTGTTGGCCCATACTAGGCAGGTCCTTCACAATCCGTCCCACTAACAGAATATTTGCTCAACCCAATTTTCAATGCTACCCAAGAAATAAGCTTTGACAATTCTACCCACTCATGCGCGAGTCCCACTCAAATCCAACCCCTCTCACTCATGAATTTATCCAACCTAAATTTGAAACTACCCAAGGTCCTAGCTTCAATAACCCTACTAGGCAGACTGTTCCACTCATCAACTACCCTATTTTCAAACCAATACTTTCCTATATCCTTTCTAAATCTAAACTTATCTAACTTGAATCCATTATTGCGGGTTCTCTCTTGGGGAGATATCCTCAAGACCTTATTTATATCCCTTGTTATACCCATTTTCCACTTGTATACCTCGATCATGTCTCCCTCATTCTACGTCTTACAAGTGAATGTAATTTTAGGTCTTCAATCTTTCTTCGTAAGGAAGATTTCTAATGCTATGTATTAATTTAGTCATTCTACGCTGAATATTTTCTAACGAATTTATGTCCATTCTGTAATATGGAGACCAGAACTGAGCTGCGTAATCTAGGTGAGGCTTTACTAATGATGTATAAAGCTGTAATATAACCTCTGGACTTCTGTTGCTAACACTTCTTGATATAAATCCCAGTAATCTATTTGCCTTATTACGTACGCTTAGGCATTGCTGTCTTGGTTTAAGGTTGCTGCTTACCATCACCCCCAAGTCTTTCTCGCAATCTGTATGGCTAAGTTCTACGTTATTTAACTTATAAGTGCTTGGGTTATGGACACTCCCGAGCTTCAGAACCTTGCATTTATCTACATTGAACTGCATCTGCCACTTTTCTAACCACGAATTAAGTTTGTCTAAATCTTCCTGAAGTTCTATGACGTCTATGTTTGAATCAATTATCCTACCTATCTTCGTGTCGTCGGCGAATTTGCTCATATCACTAGTAATTCCCTCATCAAGGTCATTGATATATATTATAAATAACAATGGGCCTAAGACTGAGGATTTTCTGTTTCCTTCGTGGAACACCACTTGTTACAAGTCCCCATTCGGATTTAACCCCATTTATGCACACTCTCTGCTTCCTATTGGTGAGCCATGACTCGATCCATGACAGCACTTTTCCCCCAATGCCATGAGCTGCCACTTTCTTTAACAGTCTCTGGTGGGTACTCTATCAAAAGCCTTACTAAAGTCTAAATAAACAATATCGAATTCTTTATCGTGATCAACAGCCTCAAAAGCTTTACTGAAGAAGGTTAATAAATTAGATAGGCAGGAACGGCCCCTCGTGAATCCATGCTGGGTATCATTAATCAAATTATGGTTATCTAGATGGCTTCTAATAATATCAGCTATAATTGACTCTAGTAATTTGCCTACAATTGAGGTCAGGCTTATTGGGCGGTAGTTTGACGGTAGTGACTTGTCCCCTGCTTTAAAAATAGGAATTACATTAGCCATCTTCCACATATCAGACACTACACCTGTTTGAAGAGATAAATTAAAAATGTTAGATATTGGTTCACAGAGTTCCATTTTGCATTCCTTAAGAACCCTTGCAAAAAGCTCATCAGGACCCGGCGATTTATTTTGTAAAATAAATCGCCGATTATTATCCCCCCATTCTCAAGAAGCTATTTGATCCCTACAAGTTAATGCTTAAGAATTTTGTAATTTTTACCAAAGTAGGATTATATTTTAATAATGGGGAAAACTCAACCCATAGGAAGACAAACGTGTTTGATGAGAGGAAAGAGAGAATAAGTTCAGTTTCATATACCAAGAATCTCTCACTGATATCAACTTCCTCCCCTCAAGGGGCACGCGAGCAAGAACTTACTGTACTCTTACGGCAATTTGCATAAAGCTTTTCAGGAGCGGACGTAAATACGAGTCTTATGTTAGAGCAATTATCTTCTCGTTGTTGAGGAAATGGGCATTAGGTGCAGCTGAGTTTCCTCGTTGTACCACTTATTAAGGACACGTTTCGCCAGCCAGTGGCTTGGTAAAGTCACTGGTTGGCGAAACTACTCTGTAATACATGCCCTAATTACCGCATGTGTGTGTGTTTTTTGTATACGTGTCGGTAATACTCACTACTCGCTACATCACCTGATGTATCACGCTGTGGTACATTGTGTGTTATGTGGTTACCACACTGTGGTAACGTGTGTCTTGCATTGAACTTGGCTGATACATTGTTATGTTGTATCACACTGGGGTAACTGTATGTTGTATTGTACCACATGGTGGTAACTGTGTGTGTGTGTGTGTGTGTAGTGATAATGTACACAGATGAGTCAAAAGGATGTCAGGAAGTATTTCTTCGGCCTGGAAGTGGAATAATCTGCACAAGGAAGTGAGAAAAAGAAGTATCTATGCTGAGCTTTAAGAACTGGCATGACGGATATCACTAGGCTAGGAGAGGCAAAGCAAATAGCTGACACTTGACCTCTGTAACCTCGAACGATGAGTACAAATAATTACGCTCATATCCAAAGAACGTACACAGTGACACGCTAGTAACATTACATTAAGATTATTAATAAGAATATGAAACTATTATTGAAATAATTAAAACACTAAATAAATAGAAAAAAACTTTATCATTAAAACACGTAAATTTAACAACAGAAACACAAACTTAGGAACAAAAAAACTTAATAAAACTGAATAATGAGGGAAAAAACGAAGGTCTGACTTGCATGTGCTGACGAGGTCAAGCCCTTTAGATTGGTTAACCTGATACAAAGCGAGGGGAAACATTCCTTCAGGACCCAGCCAGCATTACAGACGAGCACTGGCCAACTCCAGAAATAAAAACAGAAATTCCAGAATGCCAAGAAATAATTCCGTTCACTAAAGTATATATATATATTTATAGTGTACAGGAAAGTCAGCCTGACAGTATTACTCTGTGGGTGAGATGGATTCCTATTTTTTTTTTTCTATTAGTTTTGCTTTTCGTTTGTCATGGGTATTTTGAGTCTTTTCTAAACGTCTTTTGTTTGGTCAGTATTGTAGTACTTCTGTGATCCTTAATGAAATTTTAACGTGATCGGCCCTGTTGGATTAATGTCTTTACTGTTACTTTCCTGTGTTGCTGCACCTGCAGCTAGCCTACCAACGTTAAGCAGCTAAACTTAAAACACCAGCAGCTAGCTTCACAGTACCTGCATCTAGCCTCGCAGCAACAGCACCTAGCCTCGCAGCAACAGCACCTAGCCTCGCAACAACAGCACCTAGCCTCGCAACAACAGCACCTACCCTCGCAACAACAGCACCTAGCCTCGCAGCAACAGCACCTAGCCTCGCAACAACAGCACCTAGCCTCGCAACAACAGCACCTAGCCTCGTAGCAACAGCAGCTAGCCTCGCAGCAACAGCACCTAGCCTCGCAGCAACAGCACCTAGCCTCGCAGCAACAGCAGCTAGCCTCACAACAACAGCAGCTAGCCTCGCAGCACAACGCCCACCAGAAACGACCACGTCACGAACCAACGATATACAAGTGTGAAAAAGGAAGGTGGTTGTGTCCACTCAGCAGAGTTTTCCAATCAACCAGCGATGGTTATCACAGGAAACACATCCATCCCTGTTTGATGGCGGCCTGGCTAGGGAAGGGGGCCGGGTAGATAGCGGAGGAGTGCGGGCGAATGGGGAAGGTATTGGTGAAGTGTGGGCGAGTGAGGGAGATGGTAATGGAATTTTGGGGCAGAGAGAGATGTAATGGGAGTGGAATGATGAGGAAAAAAATAATGGTGGAATGTTGTAGGAAGGGAGGTAAAGAGGAAGGTGTGTGTGTGTGTGTGCATGTTAATGGGTTTGAAGGTGGAATATTGTGTGGCATAGGATAGTTTAAAATGTAAAATATCCTTTATCATGCGCACCAGTCAGTGCCGGACTATATCTTTCTGAGGCCTCAAAATTTCGAAAGTCGAAATGGCCAATAGTAACGTATGAGGTGAAGTGGGAGCGCAAAATTTTGATGCCCTCTCAAATCGTAAGGCTCTAAGACGTAAGTTATCTTATTCGTAGCTCCACTTTCCACCAGCGCGATCTTGACGATCAGGTCTTACCAATGTTGTGATTTGTCTCACGAAATCGTAATGACACGATTGCAAGCAAACCATACCACGGGTGGGGTTAGAACCCGCGATCAGTCTCAAAACCGCAGACCGTAGCGTAACCCTTGCGACGGTCTGGAGTTTTGAGACTCTCTGAACGCGGGTTCTAACTCCACCCGTGGTATGGTTTAATGTTGTGGTTTGTCTCACGAACACATTTTATCCCCAACTTCTGCAATGGGCGAAGGTGATAAGGGTTTAGACAACTTGGAAGAGAATGCGGCCTAATCGTGGACCAGGAATACCCTCCAGGTAGACTCCAGGAATACCCTCGACTCCAGGTAGTAAAAACATTTCAAAGCACATTTTTAACAGATCTTTAAATGAAAACAACTCTTTAAACTGTTTGTAAAACTATGAAACACAGGTTTCACGAGAAAGCGAAAAATCTATACGGATTATATAGCGCCTGGGGAATGGGACCCCTCACGGGAGGTTCCTTGATGTTGGTGAGAGGCCCTTGATCTAGGGAATTGGATCTGTGCTCCAGTTCCCTGAATTAAGCCTGAATGCTTTCCATCCCCCCCCCACACATGCGTTGTATAATCCCTACTGGTTTAGCTATCCCCATTAATAATAATAATAATTGGGAATGGGAGGCAGGTTTGGTTCGAGAAAGAGGTGGGTAACTGCAGTTCCTTAGAACAGAATGAACTAAAGGCACAATACCGTGAAAGAAACTTAGGACGACGTTTCGGTCTTATTTGGAACATTTACTAGGCACACACTAACACACGAAGGTAAGGGAGCCAGTACGTATATACCAGAAAACAGAGCTTTTACATCAGTTTAAGGCACCCCCTTGAAGGGATACACATCAGCATGCCCTTTGCCCTGAGCTACACACCACAGCTGTTGTGATGTTCAGTAGCACTGGCAACGTCTGGCCACCCCCGGCATAACCTACAGACTTGGTAAGTATTCTGAAACTACGAAAGTTGTGATCCTTGGAGGGAGTTTTTGGCCAAGCCTTCAGTGCACATCATTCTGGTGGTGTGGTGGTGGTGGTGGTGTTGTTTGTCCTGGATCCTCTGTTGTTGGTGTTGTGCGTTCTGGATCCTCTGCTGGTGGTGTTGTGCACCCTGGAGCTTCTGTTGATGTTGTGCGTCTTGGAGCCTCTGCTGGTGATGGTGTGCGCCCTGGAGTCTCTGCGGGTGGTGTCATGAGTCCTGGAGCCTTTGTTGGCGGAATTGTGTCCTGGAGCGTCTGTTGGTGTGCGTCCTGGAGCCTCTGTTGGTGCTGATGTGTGTCCTGGAGTCTCTGCTGGTGGTATTGTGCGTCTTGGAGCCTTTGCTGGTAGTGTTGTGCGTCTTGGAGCCTCTGCTGATGTTGGTCATGGGTCTCCATGTGGAGCGTGGAACCTGAAGGAGGAACAGTCTTCACGTGAGTCATGAAGCCTCCAACGATGGAGCCACCGTCCCCATGTGTGTTTTGGAGTCTCCGATTAGGAAACAATGGTCTCCATGTGGGTCTGGGAGGCTCTCCTGGTTGGTCAGATGATGGCATCCGGCTCATTCCTCTTTACAAACCCCTAATCTGAGTAAAAAAAAAATCTTCTATCATTGGTGTTATTTTCTGACACTCTGGTCCAGAAATCACAGAACTACGAGAACTCTTCTGCCGAGGCCTCGGGGGCGTTGCCCCACCAAACACCCTCCAGGTGTACTTCAGTGACACCCTTCTAGGAAAGTGCCTGATGCTGGCAAAAAGCTCTCTCCTTCCTTGTTAACTAGGCAACGCAAGGCAGGTAGTCGATAACAACGCTTTGTATTAACGCTAGGTTAAATATGCTGGTGTTTAGTAATATCGGAGGCGGGGTCAGGCCAGGAACCAGTTACAGAGAAGAAGTGTATCATCACGTTGTCCTGGCACCAGAGATTAAACCTGGAGCTGGAGAGGGCAGAGAGACACACCTCGAGATATATGAGGGCATTCGTTTTCATCCCACATTGTGCTCTCTCTCTCTCTCTCTCTCTCTCTCTCTCTCTCTAAGTTCGAAGTAAAAACGTCAACTTGACTATGGAGGTAAAGGTCACTTCGCCATCTCCTCAAACTACAACATCAGTTTACCATTCTTGCTCAGACAAATAAACAACGAGGGAACTTGGAAGGTAAGAGGCAAATTCTCCGAATTCAGGTCTTGTGTGGGGCAAGGAAGAGGAGGAGGAGGAGGTGGGGGAGGGGGAAGAAAGAGGGCGAAATTTAATGTTCTTACTTGCCTCCATTTCCCCTCCTCACTCGATTCCTCCTCTTGTCTCTCTCCCTTCTTCCTCTTATCTTTCAACTCCTCCGTAAAACACGAGAATATTATTAAAGGAAACGTTTCGCCACTAGTGGCTTCAGAAGCCACTAGTGGCGAAACGTCCCATTTACACAAGAATATTAGGTTTAAGTCCTGGTTTTTTTTTGACTCGACTTTACTATGGTAGACCTCGGGACGTCAAGGATAAAAGTCAGAACCGTGGTTGGAATAATTTACAAGAAAACTAGATATATCAATGAAAAGAGGAGATAAAAGCTATAAAAGAGGGGGGAGTGGGAGTGTCTGTGGGAGTGACTGTGAGAGTGACTGTGAGATTATTGGAGTGACTGAGGGAGTGGACATCCAAATGGCTGTGTAATTAATGTTATTCGCTGATCTGACTATCGTATTTATACGACATAAAATATTTAAATAATTGATATGCAATCTCTCTCTCTCTCTCTCTCCCTCTGGATCACAATAACAACAAAGGAATGAACTCAAAATGGCTCACTGCGCTGCGCTATGGCCTATGCGCACCATAACTAGGAGAGCAGAGCACAGCAAATCGCTCCCTTTGACAATATTGCTTCTAAATGCACTAAAGCACTTTTTGGTTTGCAACAGCCAGAGTGTAGCTCGGAATGTTGCTCCAGCATTATTTTCACTTGACCACTTGAAATACTGGAGTCCCCGACAGGAGGAAATGCCATATACATCCATATATATGTCGTGCCGAATAGGTAAAACTTGCGATTTTGGCTTAAATAGCAACGCTCTTCTTGCCAAATAAGGCAAGCGAATATTTGTGTATGCAATAATTTCGCAAAAATCATTCTGAACCTAACGAAAAAAATGTATTTCATTGTGTTTATTTATTATTAAATTATTGTAAACTTATCTAAAATATATTTAGTTGGATTAGGCTACATTAAATTGTGCTTGTTATAATAAGGTTAGATAAGTTTTCTTAGGTACTATGGGTACAAAATTATTAATTTTTACATTAACATAAATTAATAAAATATATCTTTAAACGAATAAGAAAAAAAATTAGAAAGAATTTAATTTTAAATGAGTTATTGCTAATTGACCAATTTTACCTATTCGGCACTAGTATATATATATATATATATATATATATATATATATATATATATATATATATATATATATATATATATATATATTATATGCAGACAGCAAGGACATTTCGTACAATGCTCGACACTCTAGTCATCCTTAGGGAAATTTAAGGAAGAGGCAACGATTTGCCAGGAACGCCTAGTGCCCACCATGCATTCCAGGCAATATGTTTCAAACCTACCAGGACTTTCCACGCTCTGCCACTCTACTAACACTGTTTATCCCAACGCGAAATGGATTCACGTTCGTGAGCATCCCTACAGAGGGGTGCGTGTCTCTCAGTTTATATACACTGGAGAGCTTACATTAATAGCTTATGTTGATATTAGTGCCTAAGTGTAACACTAATATGGGCCAGTAGGCCTGCTGCAGTGTTCCTCCTTTCTTATGTTGAAAAGGGTATAAAATACCGAGAAGTTGAAGATTATGATATGTGCAACAGTTAGGTGTCTTTATTGATGAAACACTTCTCCTACTCAGTAGGTTTCTTCAGTCAAATACAGAGGTAGCAGGTGTAGTAGTGAAATAAAGATGTAATCAGTCCATCAATCTTGGAGAAAAAGTATTTGAGGTGGTCAGTCCCTTAGCCTGGAGAAGAGCTCAGCTTCATAGTCTGGAACATTATGAAGCTGAAACATGAGAACGGGGTCTTAAATACTGTCGAGGGTGAGGTGGAAGATCTCGAAGGCGTTGCAGGGGACGGGGTTCACTAGTAGAAGTAAGGAGGCAGGTCCCTCTGGAATCCAACCCTTCTCACTCATAACTAGTAACTACGCAATGAAAAGGGAGAACCTTTGCCAAAATATTCCGACCCGGTGCTCTCCCCTCAATGGTCATTAACCCCATAATATCCTTTTATTCGACTTCTACTGTGAATTATGCATGAAACTCGGCCCTTGTCTTCTCTCTCTCTATTTTTTTACTGGATCAGCAGTTCAGCCTGAAGGATCAGAGTTCAGGGGTTTTCGAGCAGCGAACGGAGGATCGAGCCTCCATCACTTCTTGTGGTGAATGATTCACATGGTTTTGGTACTACGTGATATATAATCCACACACTATATTTCTTTTTTTTTCTGTACCAATTCATTTATTTCGTGTTATTTTTCCTCTGTTCTTCATTATCCTCTTGAATTTATACTCTGTTATCATGGTTTCTTTCTCTCTACTCTACTCTCTCTACTCTACTCTCTTTTCTCTCTCTCTCTCTCTCTCTCTCTCTCTCTCTCTCTCTCTCTCTCTCTCTCTCTCTCCCCTCCCTCTATATATATATATATATATATATATATATATAATATATATATATATATATATATATATATATATATATATATATATATATATATATATATATATATATATATATATATATTTTAGCCTACTGACACTTGAATATATTTATGTCGAAATTTATGTTACTTTTGATTATTTACAAACGGTGTACAAAATTTCTAAAAATGTGTAGTTATATATATTATGTAATTTTCTGAAGCGAGGTAGGCTCGAACCTCCTTCCAAGGATTGAGTCACCTTGCCACTTTGGGGAGTGTGTCTTCCTAAATTCCTGACGAGAGCCGGAAATGTGACCACCCGACCATAGCTGATGGAGTTTCAGACTCATCCAGTTTTTGTGCATCAGCTCTGACTTCTAAGATAAGAGAAGATTTGTTCGGATTTTTGACCCGGAGGCTTAGCCACTCAGGATAACCCAAGAACGTCAGTGCGTCGTAGAGGACTGTCTGCTTCTCAAGAGATTCCCACAAATAAGTCATCTTTTGTTTTTACAGTAGCAAACAGGTAAGCTAGAGGAAGGTCTCGGTCAGATGACCAAAAGCTCCAGTGACGGGACATATGTCTAAGACCAACTTCAGGACACACTTATCCTCTTTCCTAATGAATCTTGATAAACGAGACACTTGAATAAAGCTACACATTTATTATCAAATGTCTCATTTATCAACATGTTGATTTTCTAAATCATTTATACTGAAGAATCTTACCAAACCTATACTACAAGAGAGTCATAGATGCTGTAGAAAGGATTATAATTCAAAGAATTAGTATCGTCCACCTTCTCTGGATCCAGTTTGATTACCTTCTGTTTCCCCTCAGGCACTGCATGGCTCCTACGTTTTTATCCCTTCTCCATCAACGAAAAAATATAATTCTTCCACGGTTCACCTATACCAAGGTATCTCTACACCCTCCCCTTCACCTATGTATCTCCCTAGAATCACCTGCGCATGTATCACAACACCTGAAGTATGGCATAGCAGACAATTAACAAAAACACATTCAATCAAAGGAGACATTTATTAGTACGACGTTTCGCCTACATGAGACTTCAAGAACCTGAAGCAGGATAAATATCGTGCTAAATCAAGGTCTCCTTTGGCTATATGTATCTTTTTTTAACCAGAAGACTGTTGAAGGTCACCTGTGCATCTGGAGACTGTCTTCATCTCCACGTGTAAATCTTGTCACGATGTTCATCTCCATATTCATGAGTTAATAATGAACATTGTGGTGGTCTTGTCTACTCTCTCCCCGACACCACCTTTTACACCTCATCTGATTATTACTGTCATTCCTCCTCCTAGTCCCACCCTCCTGACTCCCTATTCGTTGTTACTTCTGTTGGTCTGATGAGTAAGAGACATGTGCAAACCCTCGGTAATAATGGGGTTTGAACCCATGGCCGAGTGGTTTACGCACTGGCCTGGAGTTTTACGACTCGCTCGCCATAGGTTCAACTACTATGCGTTTCGTGGTTTGTTTGTAATCGTGTTATTACGATTTCGTGAGCCATGTTGACTAGTAATTGTCATACATGTTTGTTAGTTTGTGTTCTACAGTTACCTCATCAAGGAGCCTGCCTTGATTCTAGTGAAGGGTTCTTCATCTAAAAAAAAATATTGGTGATACTTCTCTCTTTTCCCGTCGATTAAATCCGGATCCCACAAAAATGGCGAAGCGCCGACAGGTTGGTAATACACTACAGATGAGTCTTCATTCCACGTTTCATCATTGTCTTTATTTGGCGAGTTACTGTAGTCGATTTGCGATGAAACGTCGTTCAATAAAGACTCTGCAATCAGATTACCTCCTCAGAGGTTTAGAGCTTTGCAAAGGAAAAGGGAAGACTATGTTTGACTCTTGTGACTGTAGTCCAATTGTGAGGAGTCTTCAGATCTCTCCAGTTTTCTATGCTCCGTCATCTGTCGTCTTTCCTCTCTACTCTTACGAATTTCTCTTCTTTTCTTTTTACTTTTTCTTGCTTCAGGGGAGACGACTTTTGTCTCCTCGCATTACCTGCACTCCACGTAAGCATTAGTGTTGTCTAGTATCGGAATTTACTAGTGTTTCGAAGTCAACAAGAAGACCACTTCATATATTTTAGCCCTTTGTTTTCTCCTGGTTCTCAGTTCATGGTTTGGTTCCCTATGGAGAGAGAGAGAGAGAGAGAGAGAGAGAGAGAGAGAGAGAGAGAGAGAGAGAGAGAGAGAGAGATAGAGCTGGATTGGAACGGGATTTGTTATAAATTAACTGGTTGTATGCAAACAAACGTTAATGGTTTTACAATTTTTGTGCGAACATTGTACGTGGTTGTGAATGATCTTGGCCGATCTCTTTACATCCTGGAGATGCCTGAGTGACCTTATAAGCATTTAGACCTGAGCGACCTTTCAAGCATTTAGACCTCCCGGTCAACCTTCGCTCAACTTATCTACGACCTTTGAAAACATAGCACTTGTGATCTACGTGGTACTCAAATTCTAGCTACTTTTGTAGTGCGAAGATCCATCACTTTGTAGAGAACTATAACTATTGTTTAGGTGAATATTATGTCTCCAAGACGCCTCTAGAGACGTGTGATTGCTCTTTTTTATATTTAACTTTCTTTTTATGCCTAATTTTTATTCTTTTCGTGTTACGACTAATAAAGGCCTTGTTAAAATTATCCGCAATTCATTTCATTCTTTTCTATTTGTAGTTTATAAGTTTATTTTTAAATAATATCACAGATTGAGTCTTCTGCCTCGTGTGTTTACACTCCACAGTGATAGCCTCTTGCTCGGGCCGCCTTTATGGCCCACTGCCGTTGCCGCAATTCTCAAGGACAAAGTGGATAACCTGGAGAGGATGGGACAGAGAATGTCATTTGGACGCTGACGATGCTTAGCGCTATCTTGTCAGGGCCTGATTGTCCTCAGGTCATCCTGTTTCATGACGTGTGTACCTTCACTCTGTTGAAGATGCCTACTGGCACTGTGGCATCATGTTGCATTTAGGGAGGGTTGGGTAGGTGTCTACAAGGC
>WNWK01002372.1:22500-92500 GCA_009830355.1 Cherax destructor
GAAGAGGAGTGGTGGGTCTGACATTACTAGTAGATGAATGGTGGTTCTGATACTACTAGTAGAGGAGTAGGGGGTCTGACACTACAAGTAGAGAAGTGGTGGTTCTGACACCACAAGCAATGGAGCGGTGGTTCTGACATCCTCCAGGAGAGGACAGTTGTGGAAAATATTTCATCTCAAGCGAAATGACTTAATTTTATATGCGAAAGTTCAGCAGGAGGTCGTTATGCCTTTGTTTGTTTGGCGAGGGAACGAGAGGGAGAGAGACAGAGAGACAGAGAAAGAGAGACGAACACTAATAGAAGCGTTCTCTGGTACCGTGGAAGTATGAATCACTTAAAGGCAGTCACTGCTCGTTTCGACCCTAGAAATTCTATTCTCTTTGCTTGCCTTCTACAATGATATATAACGACCTCAGACAAAATGTAAACTGCTGAAGACCTCAAGAGATTTTGAAGGAAATCTGGACTGGAGGTCCTTGAGAGCCCCTTAGAAAGCAACCCAACAGAACACGTGTCTTGGTTCTAGTGCAGAGAGACCAGCAGTGTGCTGAGATCATTCTGGTTTGTGGGTTTGCGGTAGACACTAAGTTGAAGGGAGTTGCTTGTAGTGTTTTGTGTTTGGGAAGACAGGCTCCATAGCTTGTCGGTTTTACCTCATTCTAACAACAACAATAATAATAATAATGGCAATAATAATAATAATAATAATAATAATAATAATAATAATAATAATAATAATAATAATAATAATAATAATAATAATAATAATAATAATAATAATAATAATAATAATAATAATAATAATAATACCAATAAGAAGTATAGCAATAATAATAAAAATAATTGCATATGAATAATAGCATAATAATAGCATAGTAAGAATAATAATAGCGTAATAAAAATAATAATATAATAATAGAAGCAATAATAATATAGAAACAATAATAATAATAATAATAATAATAATAATAATAATAATAATAATAAAACACTCTATACTACTACTACTACTTTAATTCCATATCGAAACCAGATGATCATTTTTTTTAATCAAAATATCCTCGCTTAGTCTCAAAACGCAGATGTTTAAATTCATTAGGGAAAAAAATCTGTAAGAAAATCACGACAATGAAAATATCCGCGAGAGCCCGAGGTGTGTCGCTCGCGTCCTCCCCGACGAGACAAGTAAAATATTCCACAGTGTTTTTGGGTGATTAATTTCCTGTAAATATTTTTTTAAGCCCGTGCTGGAATGTTCATGGCTCTCATTCCCAGAAACAGGGAGAGAGAGAATGAGAGAAAGAGAGATAATGAGAATGAATATATGTGGGAAATACAGATAGCAACAGGATTTTTGAAGTCCACACTGAGGTTATCTGCTGAGACATATGTATTTATGTGTAGATTACGAACTAATTTGTATAATGTAGCTGTATGAGTCAGTGGTAGAAAAGCAGGAGACTCAAAGTAAAAATATATATATACCGTATTTTCCTGGATATAAGGCGCACGAGCGTCTTAGTAAACAATTGCTAAAGAGTAACACAAATCCTACCCGTAACTCTGACCTTGAGCATATAAGGCGCAGGCTGATTTTCCGACACTTTTGTGGGGAAAAACGCGCTTATGCCAGAAAATGCGTTGTATATATATGTATATACGAGTATATACCGCAGAGAGACGTTCTTAACAATGCAAGACAAGCCAAGGGGGATAGAAATCTTCAGCTCAAGTACTTTCACAAGTCTCCGTGTGTCATCAGAAGCTATGCAATTTTGCAAAAGTAGCAAAAGAAGAAAGGGGAAGTTTTCTCAGAGTGATATGAAACTTTCTTGTCTTATTCTTGCCGAATAAGACTAGTGAGAATTTTGTGTTTGCAATAATTTTGCAAAAATCATTCTGAACCTAACTGAAAAATTATATATACATTTGTGTTTGTTTATAATTAAATTATTGTAAACTTATCTAAAATATATTTAGTTGGTGCTTGTTATTATAAGGTTAGGTAAGTTTTCAAAGGTTCTTTTTGTGCAAAATTATCAATTTTTACATTAACAAAAATGAAAAAAAAAAAAAAATCTTTAAACGTGTAATAGAAAATTTTAGAAAGGACTTAATTTTATACGAGTTCTTCCTAACTGACCAATTTTACCTATTCGGCAGGAAATATATATATATATATATATATATATATATATATATATATATATATATATATATATATATATATATATATATATATATATATATTTACTTTACTAATGCAATTTAACATGTTCATCTTGCATATTTATTTTTGTTGTTTAAAAGAACGGTGAATACATGTCTCTGACGTATGGAAAGGGGAGAAAGAAGGGATGGAAGATAACAGAAAGAAAGAAAAAAAATATGAAAAATTATAGACAGAGCTGGCTCCAAAATATCGCATCTGGTAAAAAGGTTTAAATTCCACCCGAGTCTCGTACTGAATTCTGAGTCTCCTTGTATTGTGGGGGAGGTGCTGGGTGTAGAGTGCTGGGTGTAGAGTGCTGGGTGTAGAGTGCTGGGTGTAGAGTGCTGGGTGTAGAGTGCTGGGTGTAGTACAGGGTGGTAGTGCTAAGAGGTAGAGCGCTGGGTCTCGTGCGTTAATAATAATAATTAATAATAAAAAATAATAATATAATAATCAGTATTTCTACAAGTACATGATACAACTTATACAGACCATAGCTGACATCAATGACATACTTTATAGAAAGCCCCTGGTTATGCTGAGCCTTTCGTGAAAATTAGGTTAATACTGTCCCCGGGATGTGACCCACACCAGTCGACTAACACCCAGGTACCTATTTACTGCTAGGTGAACGGGGACAGCAGGTGTCTTAAGGAAATATTCCCTAATGTTTCCACCCGTCCCGGGGATCGAACAACGGACCTCAGTGTGTCAGCTGAGTGCTCTACCAACCGAGGTACGGGGCGTCTGTAGCTGGGTGTGATGTAATGTGTGCACCACTACCCTCTCCTTCCATCTCCCTTACTGTATTGTCCTTAAGCCTTCTCTACTCTTCTCGCCCCAGTTGCGACTTGACAATGATCCGAAATGTCGTCATAAGATTCCGCTTATAACCGAAGGCTTTTGGAGACTAGAATTACTTATAATGGTATAGTGAAGGGGATTTAGTAGTAAGTATTGTTGCAGTGGTGTAATTGCAGAGGAGGTATAGGTATAAAAATCAGTTGTTACTCCATTCATGGAAATTGCTAAGCCCGTAGGGGTCGTAGAGCACCTGAGGGAATGGGATGAAGTCAGGTTCGACCCAAGGAGCTTGAACCTTCACCGGGATCAAGAGACTTTAATTCAATGTATTGTGCAATTCTGCTGCTGGTGGTGCTGCTTTTGTTGCTACTCTTGCTGCTGTTACTGTTGCTGCTGTTACTGTTGTTGCTGTTACTGTTGCTCATGTTGCTGTTGCTGCTGCTACCCTTGCTGTTACTGTTACTCATGTTGCTGTTGCTGCTGCTACTGTTGCTGCTGTTACTGTTGCTGCTGCTACTGTTTCTCATGTTGCTGTTGCTGTTGCTGCTGCTACCCTTGCTGTTACTGTTACTCATGTTACTGTTGTTGCTGCTACCCTTGCTGTTACTGTTGCTCATGTTACTGTTGTTGCTGCTACCCTTGCTGTTACTGTTACTCATGTTGCTGTTGCTGCTGCTACCCTTGCTGTTACTGTTGCTCATGTTGCTGTTGCTGCTGCAACCCTTGCTGTTACTGTTACTCATGTTGCAGTTGCTGCTGCAACCCTTGCTGCTACTGTTGCTCATGGTGCTGTTGCTGCTGCTACCCTTGCTGTTACTGTTACTCATGTTGCTGTTGCTGCTGCTACCCTTGCTGTTACTGTTGCTCATGTTGCTGTTGTTGCTGCTACCCTTGCTGTTACTGTTACTCATGTTGCTGCTGCTGCTGCTGCTACCCTTGCTGCTACTGTTACTCATGTTGCTGCTGCTGCTGCTGCTACCCTTGCTGCTACTGTTGCTCATGTTGCTGTTGCTGCTGCAACCCTTGCTGTTGCTGTTGTTCATAGTGCTGTTGCTGCTGCTACCCTTCTGTTACTGTTACTCATGTTGCTGTTGCTGCTGCTACCCTTGCTGTTACTGTTACTCATGTTGCTGTTGCTGCTGCTACCCTTGCTGTTACTGTTGCTCATGTTGCTGTTTCTGCTGCAACCATTGCTGTTACTGTTACTCATGTTGCAGTTGCTGCTGCAACCCTTGCTGCTACTGTTGCTCATGGTGCTGTTGCTGCTGCTACCCTTGCTGTTACTGTTACTCATGTTGCTGTTGCTGCTGCTACCCTTGCTGTTACTGTTGCTCATGTTGCTGTTGCTGCTGCTACCCTTACTCCTACTATTGCTGCTTCAACTGTTGCTACTACTGTTTTTCATGCTGTTGCTGCTGCTGCTTTTGCTTATGTAGTTGCTACTTCTACTTCTGCTGCTTATGTTGCTACTGCTGTTGCTGGTGCTACTTATGTTGTTATACTGCCGATTATTTTGATGCTGTTGATGTTGCTGCTATTGATGGCTTTTATGCAGTCTGTTATCCTGTTTACAACGTGCGTTATTTAACGGATATCCATTATCGCTGTTACTGTTGCTCTTCCTCTTTTCATTCGTCCTCTCCCTCTCGTCTTTCATCTCCTCTTCCATCTAGCTTCCACTATTCCTCCTCATACCCCTCTTTGTCTTAGTCTCTTTTTTCCTCTTCCTCCTCTTCGTCTTCCTGGCCAGAGATGCTACTAACAATATTAAGCCAGACATAGGAGCCAGCTAGCAATTTTTTTTCCACCTTATTCATGCCGTTAGTCTCTGCCGGTTGCTGAGTCAGAGGCTCACCCGACACCAGATACATCAGTCGGGCGTAAGAAGTCGGCCCGAATTTAAGAACCATTGATACGTTAGTCGCTGTGGAAGTCGGCTGTTGATCTGTACCTTCTGTGTCCGTGGGGAGTTGAAGTCGGTATCTAATTTATTCCCTTCAGATGGGTAAGTCATGTCTAAGATGCTTTGACGACGTTTCGGTCTGTAGTGAACCATTATCAGAGAACCCATAGGTTGATGAATGAGAGACTTGTCTAACACTTGAGTATCTTTACCGTGGAAACGTTTCACCCACCAATGGCTTCCTCAGTCCAATACCGAGAAGAAAGGTAGAAGATCGGAAGGAGTTTGAGGTAATCAGTCCCTGGAGTCGGTGTGTTCAGAAACGTTGTATAAAGATTTATCTCGATTATATGGGTTAGGTTGGATTTTCACTTTCCATGTGTTGACATCTGTCAGCAGAGTTGACAGATGTTTACACCTGTGCACAGATATTACTGTATTTATAGGGAAGCTTTAATCCCGTAGGGGTTATACCACAATTTGGGAAAAGGAGGTAGTAAGACTCGATCCAAGAGAAAAGGAGGGTAATTCCAATTACTTGAATCAAGAGCCCATCACCAACATCAAAGGGTCTGTGTATAATTGTTTTCAAGGGCCTTTGATAAGTAATGTTTAATCATTTTAAGAAAACTGTAGATAAATCTATCATAAAATTCTACAGAAGGAAGATTAAAATTTCTTCCGTACGCTTTTATCCTGACAAAAAACTACATATTTACATTCAGATGGCTTGATAAAGCTCTATCCTGAGCGAAACGCAGCCCAAATACAAGCTCGGTTTGCATATAGCTTAGGTAAATGGACGCAGATGCAACTAATGTGACATTTTATTGTGGCAACGTTTCGTTCCCCAACGGGCTCTTCAAGCCGTTTCCAACAAGCTTGGCAAAACTCCAGGAGAGCGAAACGTTGCCACAGTAATAAATCACATCAGTTGCATCTGTGTCTATTTGCATACAGCTTTTTTTTACACGCATGTACTATCTTCATTAAACCTCTACAGACAACATAATAAGTGTCAGGGGCCCAAGATTGTTCAACTGCCTCCCAGCATACATAAGGGGGATTACCAACAAACCCTTGGCTGTCTTCAAGCAGGCACTGGACAGGCACCTAAAGTCGGTACCTGACCAGCCAGGCTGTGGTTCGTACGTTGGACTGCGTGCGGCCAGCAGTAACAGCCTGGTTGATCAGGCTCTGGTCCAACATGAGGCCTGGTCACAGACTGGGCCGCGGGGGCGTTGACCCCTGGAATTCTCTCCAGGTAAACTCCAGGTAAACACCTTATTTAAAACACCCTTCTTCCGAACACCATCTGGAGCCACACCATTCTTCCCAACACCATCTGGAGCCACACCATTCTTCCCAACACCATCTGGAGCCACACTATTTTTCCGAACACCATCTGGAGCCACACCATTCTTTTGAACACCATCTGGAGCCACACCATTCTCCGAACACCATCTGTAGCCACACCATTCTTCCGAACACCATCTGGAGCCACACCCTTCATTCCAACACCATGTGGAGCCACACCATTCTTCCGAACACCATCTGGAGCCACACCATTCTTCCGAACACCATCTGGAGCCACACCATTCTTCCGAACACCATCTGGAGCCTAAGTTATGATGTGCTTGAAGAATGTCGTTCACTGACATTCCTTCTGAGCGATGCAGAGAAATCTGTTATTTTTAGTCGCCCTGTCTTACCGAGGAAATTTAATTACTTCATATTTGCTTTTCTAATCCAGCACAACGCTGCTTTGTCAACCTCCAAGAGTTCCTTTGACTAAAATATGTGAGTGTATATATATATATATATATATATATATATATATATATATATATATATATATATATATATATATAAGTATGATGACAGTTATACATGTTAGAATGTTTTAAAATCATATTTTGAATTAGTGAAGACAGGACACCACGAGCAAAGCATACACACACACACACACACACACACACACACACACACACACTGCAAGTTCCGCTTCACGCACGAGGCCGTCACACGGCGGGCCCAAACATTTCGAGTGTTTCGTTACACACACACACACACATACATAAAACAGGCCTAGTGTCTAATCGACATGTGCCTAGGCAAATGGAACTAACTAACACCTAAGAACAGCATTCCGACATCTTAATAAGGAATCGTTCAGGACCCTGTACACTGTGTACGTTAGGCCCATACTGGAGTATGCAGCACCAGTTTGGAACCCACACCTAGCCAAGCACGTAAAGAAACTAGAGAAAGTGCAAAGGTTTGCAACAAGACTAGTCCCGGAACTAAGGGGTATGGCCTACGAGGAGAGGTTAAGGGAAATCGACCTGACGACACTGGAGGACAGGAGAGATAGGGGGGACATGATAACGACATATGAAATACTGAGAGGAATTGACAAGGTGGACAGAGACAGAATGTTCCAGAGATGTGACACAGCAACAAGGGGACACAGTTGGAAGTTGAAGACTCAGATGAATCACAGAGATGTTAGGAAGTATTTCTTCAGTCACAGAGTGGTCGGGAAGTGGAATAGTTTGGGAAGCGATGTAGTGGAGGCAGGTTCCATACATAGCTTTAAGCTCATGGCGCAGGGAGAGTGACCCAGTAGCGGCCAGGGAAGAGGCGGGGCCTGGAGCTGTGCCTCGACCCCTGCAACCACAACTAGGTGAGAACTAGGTGAGTACACACACACACACACACACACACACACACACACACACACACACACATGGCAAGCACTCATTCACTAGACACTGTTTTATACCCGGCCATGTATAACAGGAACTGACAGGAACAGCCCAAACTTGGAGATAGCAAATGTTTCATCAAAAGTTGTGTGAAGCCACAGGTCTGGGTGAGGGTGTGTGAGCATGACTCTAATTTCCTTACACAAACATGTGAAGAAAAGCCCCTCGGCTTTCAATATATGAATCTGTGAAATATATCTTGTTGTTGTTCTTGTTCTTCTTCTTCTTCTTCTTCTTCTTCCTCTTCTTCTTCTTCTTCTTCTTCTTCTTCTTCTTCTTCTTCTTCTTCTTCTTCCTCTTCTTCTTCCTGGTAGGAGACAGCTGGGGCGTTCAAAAAATTATTTTCCCGTCTAATTTAACACACAACAGACGAATTTTCTATACACAGAATACAAATAACCTTGGACTATTTACAAAGTCACACTGTGACTTTGTAAATGGTCCAAGACGGACCGAAACGTCGGCATAAGCTTCTCTCTTCTATGTGCGGATTATTTATGTTTTGTTCCAGTCACTGAATTGTGTAGTTTCGCTCTTTACTATACACAGACCCGGGGATGATCCAGCATCCCGCTGACCACCTCTAACGTCGGGAGATTCGTCTCCTCAACACCTTGTGCTTCGAGGGACAGAAGAAAAGCTACTGACAAATGGATTAAAGCAAAGACACTTAGCAACGACAGTCTCTATTGGACTTGATAAAGCTCACACTTTAGTACAACGTTACCCAATAAAGACTCGTCTCACTACAAGAATAACTCAGACAAGAAAAATGCACTGGGTGGCTTCCGTGTCAGTTGTAATCTTGTTATTAAATACTTTATGGTGATGCCACAGCGCTCTGCTGGTCTCTGTGTGGCTCGGTCTAATGCTGTTGTGTTCTGTTCTGTTGTGTGTTGCATTGTGTGGTTTACCTGTGTGTTTTGTATTGCTAGTATTGCTTAAAAGTACTAGCTTGTATTACTAGTACTGTTGTATTGTACTTCTGTATGATTCGGCGTATAGTACTTTTGTGTTGTGTGCTCTTCCGTAAGTCCACTGCCTCTTGACTCTATTGACGTACGTCTCGCTGTTGTACATTGTACAGTTTCGTACTGTACACTAAGTTCAGATCAACGCTGCAAGTTCTTCCCTGTATCCACAAAGCTGTATGACCCTTGTGGGCTTAGCACTTAGTTTTGATAATTATGTTAAATAATAATTATAATAATTATTATACTACTACTAATACTACTAATAATAATAATAATAATTCACTGTGGCCAGATAATCGCACTTACCGAAACGCTTATTATTTTCCGGGGAAAATAATTTGTGGTCACATTGAACCATGAATAATCTGCGGGTTATTTTACTGCGACTCTCCACAATATATATGATAATTTGGGATCATATCTTTATTTTCAGGAGAATAATTATCCGAAAATCTTCATGACCACAGTGAAAAAGTTTGGCAATAAATCTGTAGGAAAATTTTATATATTGTTTTTGAATAGCATTTAATATCTCTCTCTCTCTTTCTCTCTCTCTCTCTCTCTCTCTCTCTCTCTCTCTCTCTCTCTCTCTCTCTCTCTCTCTCTCTCTCTCTCTCTCTCTCTGGTATAAGAACTTTTCTCACATGGGAGTTAGTAAACTTTCAAAAGAGTCCCATGATTCTGGTGGACGGCTCTTGATCCAAGGAGTAAAAGCTAATCCTTCGTGTTTATCATCAAGTCGTTGTTGGTGATGGTGTTGGTGATGGTGATGGTGATCGGGTTAATGGTGGTGGTGTTGGAGTTTCTGTTAGTGGTGCTGGTGGTGGTGCCACTGAGCTGTGCTGTTGTTTACGTCACTGGGTGCAAGTGCTAGCTAGTCCTGGTGGTGCTGGCATTGGTGGTTCTGATCCTTGTGGTGCTGGCCCTTGTGGTGCTGGACTTGGTGGTGCTGGCCCTGGTGTTGGACCTGGTGGTGCTGGTCCAGGTGGTGTTGACCCTGGTGGTGTTGGCCCTGGTAGTGCTGGCTCTGGTGGTGCTGGCCCTTGTGGTGCTGGACTTGGTGGTGCTGGCCCTGGTGTTGGACCTGGTGGTGCTGGCCCAGGTGGTGTTGACCCTGGTGGTGTTGGCCCTGGTAGTGCTGGCTCTGGTGGTGCTGGCCCTGGTGGTGCTGAACTTGGTGGTGCTGGCCCTGGTGTTGGGCCTGGTGGTGCTGGCCCAGGTGGTGTTGACCCTGGTGGTGTTGGCCCTGGTAGTGCTGGCCCTAGTGGTGCTGGCCCTGGTGGTGCTGGCCCTGGCGGTGCTGGCCCTGGTGGTGCTGGCCCTGGTGGTGCTGGACCTGGCGGTGCTGCTCTTACACAGTCGTTGATTATGCTAGTTTTCAGGAAACAATTATCGTTTGTAATGACGTTTCCGTGTTCCCTGCCGAGAGAGAGAGAGAGAGAAGAGAGAAGAGAGAGAGAGAAGAAGAGAGAGAAGAGAGAAGAAGAAGAGAGAGAGAGAGAGAGAGAGAGAGAGACTGAGTGCCTGATTTCTTGTAAATTTCGGCTGTAAAGAAATTTATTCACATTCTTTCAACAATGGAATAAAAAAACAGGTCTCTTCATAATTATCGTGGTCACGGGGAAGCACTAAACACGTATGGATAGTAGAGGCCCAGGGAAATGAGAGGCAGTACTCTTCAATCCGAGTAAAAGGAGATTATAGCTGTTTTTTTTTTATCAAGAGCCCTCTGCCAGCATAAAGGCACTGACCACTATGGGAGGCTTTCCACTCGTCCCATGTGCTGTGATGATCCACCAATTTCAATGTATACTCCACAAATACGACTGTATTTATACAGGGATTGATGCTCAGGTGAAATGTTGTTGTTGTTTTTTTTGTATTTCGTGGAGATCGTAAATCGTAAATTTAGTTCTCTGTCTCATATGTAAATTTCTGACATAGAAGCTTTTAAAGAGCGTTTAGAGGGAGTATGTCTTGGAGTTTTAGGATTAAGTTGTTACGGGTTCATACCCCACCCGTTCCATGGGTCCAGTAGCTGTGTCAGAACTAAGGTGAATCTGGGACTAGACACGATTCCTGGTCGGCTTCTAATCTTCAACTCTGGTGCACTATAACGAGGGAATGGTTTATGAATCAATTGGGGTTTGCAGGCACCCTCTGGTCAATTTTATGTGACTATTCTCTAAGTTGGTTTCCATGCAACACCTTTAGAAAGCCTCTTCCGATCGGCTTCAGTTTTTCATTGCTGGTGTATTCTATGAAGGTTGGTATTGCTAGTGGAATGTGTAAGTGCTATTTTGTAAGTGGTTTAGTGTAAGTGGTTATTTTGAAGTGGTTTAGTATTATGTTCCTTAAAATAACTGGATATAAATATAATCAATATTTATTGGGTAACAAAGAATAAAAATACTAAATACCGTGAATGGAACAATACACGTGTTATGTATTTTAATGGTTAATGTTTCATTTTAAACTAGCGAAACATTTTTGGGTTAATGGTGTAAGTTAATGTATTTACTACCGTGGTTAATTAATCAGTTCTTATTGGATTCTGTGTAATAACTGGAGAATGCGTCTTCCGGAAGGCTTCAAATCTGTGTTGAGACCTAATAAACCAACCAACGAACTGGAGGTAAACAGAGAAAGAAGACCCGACCACAGAGCGGCGGATCCTGACATCGAGGAGAGGAAGCAGGAAACAAGATTCCCACTCAGCTTTAAACATGATAGAGGCAGCAAGACATCTAGGTGCAACAAGAAAAACTTTGAAAGAGACTAGAGTAATGAGGCCAGAGAAGTGTTCTTGTTTCTCTCTTACTCCATGCTCTTCACGTCATCATTAGAGTGAGAGCAGTCCTTCAGAGAGAGAGAGACAGACAGACAGTCAGTCACTGGCAAATGACACTGATTCGAGATTAGCTCAGGTTAAGTAAGGTTCGTCAGGAAACAGAACAAGTGTTTCCTGACCCGCCGATGGAGCTTCTGGGCATCTGACTGATGCCTTCGACTAGCGAGCGACAAGATGACTGCAAGAGTAACATTTCTCCCTAAGAAAACGTCATTCAACCCGAGAGAGAGAGACTGTTCGCATCCCTATTCTATCCCCAGTTTACTTGGCGCAGAAAGTAGAAGTTCTACAACTGTTTTACTGGTCCTGATGCAACGACAGTCGGAGACGTGATTATTTTTGGCCTTTCGAAGTGGCAAAAGTTTTCGAACAATATCAAAAGACTTAGAAAAACAAAAAAAGGCTAATGACATCCAGATCAAGCCGTTGCCCTTTAAGTAATATGGGAGTAGATTTTGCTACGAGTTGATTTGGCAAATTGACAGTTGTCTGGAAGATTTGCCAAAATGGCAGTTGTCCTGAATGGTAGGCAGAAAGGCAGTTGTCTTGAAGGCTTGGCAGAATGGCAGTTGTCCCTAAGGGGTGAAGTAAAACTTAAAAAATGTGGTAATACTTGATGAGTAGCCCCTGGAAAAGTGACAGTAGCCCCTGGGAGAGTGACAGTAGCCCGTGGGAGAGTGACAGTAGCCCGTGGGAGAGTGACAGTAGCCCCTGGGAGAGTGCCAGTAGCCCCTGGGAGAGTAACAGTAGCCCCTGGGAGAGTGACAGTAGCTCTGGGAGAGTGACAAAAGCCCCTGGGAGAGTGACAATAGCCCCTGGGAGAGTGACAATAGCCCATTGGAGAGTGACAGTAGCCCTGGAGAGTGACAGTAGCCCCTGGGAGAGTGACAGTAGCCCCTGGGAGAGTGACAGTAGCCCCTGGGAGAGTGACAGTAGCCCCTGGAAGAGTGACAGTAGCCCATTGGAGAGTGACAGTATCCCCTGGGAGAGTGACAGTAGCCCCTGGGAGAGTGACAGTAGCCCCTGGGAGCGTGACAGTAGCTCCCCTGGGAGAGTGACAGTAGCTCCTGAGAGAGTGACAGTAGCCCCCCTGGGAGAGTGACAGTAGCCCCTGGGAGAGTGATAGTAGCCCCTGAGAGAGTGACAGTAGCCCCCTGGGAGAGTGACAGTAGCCCCTGGAAGAGTGACAGTAGCCCCTTGAAGAGTGACAGTAGCCCCTGGAAGAGTGACAGTAGCCCCTGGGAGTGACAGTAACCCTGAGAGACTGACAGTAGCCCCTTGAAGAGTGACAATAGCCCTGAGAGACTGACAGTAGCCCCTTGGAGAGTGAAAGTAGTCCCTGAAAGAGTGAAAATAGCTCATACGAAACTGAAAAATCTCTAGAAGAGTGAAAGTATCCTCTCTGGGATAATAATTATAGTCTATATTAAAGCGAAAGTTGCCTCTAGAACGAAAGTAGCGCCTGAAAGAGTGACAGTTATTAGAAGAGCGAAAAGTAGCGCCTGGGGAAAGTAGTTCCGAGAGCGCGGCCTTCTTGCCGGGCAGTAAAGGTGGAGGTCGCGGCAGAGTAAATAAAGAGAGAGAAAATGACAAAGAAAGATAAACGCGGCAGTAAATAAAGCGAAACAAAGCTTAAATGACCATGAAGCAGTGACTTACTGCCTTTTTCAACCCCCCCTCCCCTCTCTCTCTCTCCCCTCTCTCTCCCCTCTCTCTCCCTCTCTCTCCCCCTCCCCCTCATACCTTTCTTCATTCCCTGGTCTAACTACATAATTTTTTTGTTAAAATTTTTGGCTAGTTAGTGCTGATTTAATTCATAAATACGTTATATTAGTCAATGATAACAATTATAATTATAATGAAAATTATAATTATAATAAAAATGAAAATAATAATAATGAAAATAAAAATTATTATTATTATTATTATTATTATTATTATTATTATTATTATTATTAATAATACTATTATTATTATTATTATTATATACCAGGGAAGAGCTAATCCAGTAAGAATCATATAGAATCTTGGAAATGTCAGTCAATCAGCTGGTGAAAAACAGCTGAGTTATTGCTAGAACTCTGCGATGGTTGGCAGTAATTACTGCTCCTCCAGCCCCTGAGCTTCGCTTCCTTAGTTATCTGTCAGTGTCTCTCCTCGCAAAACTATTGGGGGATCGGCGAACTTTTCTGGAGGTTAAAAAAAAGGGTCTACGTACTCGTAAAAGGCTTGGGAAAAAAAAGGCTTCGCCGTAACAGTAGTTTCTTCTGGTTTCATTGGTTTTCCGGTTTGCACAGTATGTATCGGACAAAGGGGCCTATTTCGACAGATCCGCCGGTCGTTTTAGCCGATGATTACGTTGGTATTAAGATTATCTGCAGTATCCTGTGTGATTCCCATACCACTGCTGGAGACGTTAGTTAGGTGCATTCTGTGTCATTCCCACTTTGCTAAAGACGCGTCCCGTGTCACTCACAGTACTGCTGGAGACGTCAGTGTGTCCTGTGTCATTCCCACACCACTGCTGTAGATTTTAGTTAGGTGCGCACTGTCATTATTCCCACACCACTGCTGGAGACATCAGTTTGGTGTGTCTCGTGTCATTCCCACACCACTACTGAAAACGTTAGTTAGGTATGCTCTGTGTAATTCCCACTCCACTGCTGGAGACGTCAGTGGTTCCTGTGTCATTCCCACACCACTGCTGTAGATGTCAGTCAGATTTACATTATTCGTTGCTACGCCAGCTGCTGTGTTTTTTGACACTAGACTTCGCTATGTCATCTCAGAAAACGATACTCACACATTTCTCTAATCCTTTAACCTCTCATTATTATTCTAAATGCAACCTCCACAGCGTTAGAATAGTTAACCTTTATTAAATATTTATCTAAAAGTTAAGAGTGTGTGGATGATCCAGTGCAAGGAGTGGTATAGGCTTGAGCCTACGTCTGCTGAGCAGCAAGCAACTTAACTGTACCAACACTGGTATTTCAGATAGACCAGTCGACATTATATTATTTCACTGAGATGTTCTCTATATTTCTTATCCCAAGCTACATTCTACTATTCTACTAAGACACTTCCTATTGTTAATCACGAAATCGTAATAACGGGATTGTAAACAAATCACTCGCCATGGGTTCAAAACCCACCCGTTCCGTGGTTTTGTTTACTTCCTATCATTCTCACCCTAAGTCCCGTTCTGCTATTCTACTGAAGCTCTCCCTATCTTTCTCATCTCCAGTCACATTTTGTCATTCTACTGCGATTCTTCCTCTCAAAAAATTGCATCGGAGTTCACAAAATATGTAAATTTGAAAAAAAAAAAGTCTTCACTTTTCAATTTTCTGTCTTTCAGGAAATGTTATTTTTTTTGTCCTGTGTCTGGAGATTTCTTTGAAGATGTTTCCGAACTTGTGTGGTTGACGTCCAGCAAAGTATTGGAATAACGTCCATTACAGAGTAAGTGAAAACGCAAAAGATTTTCGCTCTAGATAGATACCTTCTTCAAGTGAATAATTTGCCTGAAGGTGTCTAACTTAAGCAGTAATTTTTGCAATTTTTCTTAATTTTGTAATGTGCGTTATTACAATAGTTGAACCCGTATGGATTTGAGTGGGACTTCTACATGAATTAATAGAGTTATCAAAGCTTATTCCTTGGGTAACATTGAAAATGGGTCGGGCAAATATATTTGTTAGTGGATTTGAGAAAGAATCGTAATGACACGATTACAAACCATACCACGGTTCTAACCCCACCCGTGGTATAGTTTGAGAAAGAAGTGACTAGTATGGACCAGTAAGCCTTCTGCAGTGGTATAAACCTTGGTAATATATACCGACAAGTTGGATTAGAAAAACACGTAAGCAAATACTAGGATATATTTATTAAAATACGTTTCGGTATATATATATAGGCGGAGAGTGAGGTGTGAGTGACGCTGGTGACCTGAAGAATGTCATGTTGGGATGAGATCACGTGACTCCTGTGTTGCTGGGTAGGTGCTGCTTTGCCTGGTTGAGTATCATGTATGCTAATGTCTTAGAAATTTTGTGGTTTCGAGTGTTATGTTCTACTGTGTCGGTAACGGTGATTAGCGAGGCTTCTAGACACCGTAGGCGTCTAAGGTCTGGTTCGGTGAGAACGAGTTGTGCCTCATTCCAGTTCATCAAATGCGTCCTAGTGTTTCCTGACGTGTTTTTCTAAACCAAAGCTTGGTAATAGATACCGAAAAGTTGAATTAGAAAGACAAGTAAGCAAACACTAGGACATGCTAGAAAATGTTCTTGATCACTTCTGCGTTGGTTACTTCTTCTGCGTTGGTTACTGTATAGTTCTCTCCAGACGCGGTCTGGGTCTTGTTTACTTTGTGTCCAATTGAACCAGCAGATCACTATGGTTCCCTAATCACCTCTGGTTGGTCAGCTTGCTGGGTTTAATTAGAGGTTGTTGACTGCACGAGGGAACGTTAATGATCCATGTCATCTGTACACTACTACCAGTCAGAGATAATTTCCTCTGTCTACGTGTCCTGTGTGTGTTTCCTGCGCCTTCGTCTAGTGCAACCACATTTCCTGTGCCTACATTTTATGCGTCTACATTTCCTGTGCCTACATTTTCTGCGTCTACATTTCCTGTGCCTACATTTTCTGCGTCTACATTTCCTGTGACTACATTTCCTATGACTACATTTCCTGTGACTACATTTCCTGTGACTAAATTTCCTGTGACTACATTTCCTATGACTAGATTTCCTGTGACTACATTTCCTGTGACTACATTTCCTGTGACTACATTTCCTATGACTACATTTCCTGTGACTACATTTCCTGCGTCTACATTTCCTGCGTCTACATTTCCTGCGTCTACATTTTCTGCGTCTACATTTCCTGCTTCTACATTTCCTGCGTCTACATTTCCTGTGACTACATTTCCTGCGTCTACATTTCCTGCGTCTACATTTCCTGCGTCTACATTGCGTCTTCCAAGCATACACGACTAAAGTCTGAGTCATATTTTCTGCTCACAAGATATTCCCGGGACTTTTGCTGATGCGAAAGTCTGGCGAAGAGTGAAAATTTTGACGGGTTTTACTGAATTTGGCCGCATCGTGAAATTTGTTGATGGATTTGGTGGACATGAGATCATTTCTCTGCCTAGCTGGTGATTTGACACTGGCAGCAGCAAAGCTCTACCTCACAGATTGAGGTATCTCCACCACAGTAGGGGATTTCTCTCTCTCTCTCTCTCTCTCTCTCTCTCTCTCTCTCTCTCTCTCTCTCTCTCTCTCTCTCTCCCACGGTACGAGATTTATCTTGATTAAAACACGAAATCTCTTTCCTTCACAGTAATAATCCTCTCCCAAATAACAATTACTTCAACCACAGCAATAATCTACACAGGCAATAACCCCCTTACACCACAGCAATGATCCCCTCGCCACAACAATTATCCACGTCACCACAACAATACTCCCCCTTCCCCCACCTCACCACAGTAACAGGCTTGTCATTTCCCGATAATATTTTTCCATTAGCGTGGAGGTCGACAGTTCGGAATATTGTTGTCGCCTCTGACACCTGTCACAACCACTGACAGCTTAGCCTCCCTGGATATACTGATAATCAAACCAAATCCATGATTATAACTCGATGTTTATACTAAGGCAACACTGTCGGCCAACTGTATACACATTTCCAATCACCTCTCCGTATGTTTCAGTGTTTATTGTTAGTTATTAATACATTCGTGTTGTGTTTATTTGTATTGTGTTTTTATTAATGTTGTTGTCGTTGATATTGTACAGTAATATATATATATATATATATATATATATATATATATATATATATATATATATATATATATATATATATATATATATATATATATATATATATATATATACATGTATATATATACAGTTGACCCCCCGCCTAATAGCACCCCGGAAATCGTACAATTATGTAAGTATAATATTGTAAGTGCTTATGGAAGTGTATTTTTGGGGGTCTGAAATAGACTAACCTACGTGACATTATTTCTTAATTAAGGAAGTAAATTCGTTCGGTAATGGCACTTGAGCAGCATTCTGGAACGAATTTTGCTCGTTAGGCGGGGGTCCACTGTACCACTTGTTCGTGGTTACAATAATATAAAATACTGCATGTTGAGGCTAGTACACCAAACGGGAAGTAGGATGAAATTAGCTCAGAGGCACCCACACCACCGTACGTCGTCGGATCACGGTAAATCACCTAGCTCTGCTGGGTGCGTGATTCTTGTAGGATTTGGTGGTTTTCGCTCACTATGAGGGAGGCCAAAGCAACATGGGTTTGATCCCCAGGTTAGTTTCAGTGTTGTTATTGATTAAATACCACTTGTTCGTGGTTACTACTTAATATATATATATATATATATATATATATATATATATATATATATATATATATATATATATATATATATATATATATATATATACCCAAGTGTGACACATGTGTCTTATGTATAAAGTTGTCGGTAGTGAATACTTAGAGAGAGAGAGAGAGAGAGAGAGAGAGAGAGAGAGAGAGAGAAACAATGTAGTCAATAGTTTTACAATTAAATAAACGTCCATTACTTCTTTCTTATTCTTTGCATCTCTCCCGTCCTTAATTATCATGTCTTTGTTCTTACCTCTTTCTTTCCCCTCACTCCTGCTTCCTCGGCGTCTCCCCTCTGTGTCTCCCCTCGCATTACTTCACATTGAGGGGTTAACAGCCCTCATTATCGCCTCTAACTGATTACGCCTTTACGCTTATTACGCGCAGTCTACCAGCTACGCCCTGCGTCCTGCTGCATCGACATCTACGACCTCACACTCACTCGTGTTGTCTCGGCCCTTTTAGAACTGTTTTTTTTTCAAGACCTGTGGGATTCTTACGGGTTTAGTGCTTGTTCGCAGAGATGTACGCGTTGCGATCTGCTTTCATCAAGAGCTGTGTGATCTTTATGGGTTCAGCTGTATATAATGTATTTAATAATCTGTCGCTACGATGTTTTTTGTGTGTATTTAAGTATTAACTAAAATTTTCAAGTGACCATTATCAGTGACAGGTCAAAACGCACATAAAAAAGGGAGTAATAACTGACTCGCGAAATCGCAGTGACACGATTGCAAACAAACCATTCCACGGGCGGGGATAGAACCCGCGGTCAGAGAGTCTTAAAACTCCAGGCCGACGCGCTAGCCACTGGGCCAGCTGGCTACAACAAGATTCGTCCAACTAGGTATATTTATACACTATGGTGTATAGACTCTCTGATCGCGAGTTCTAACCCCGCCCGTGTTATGGTTTGTTTGCAATCGTGTCATATATTTTGATTTTCTAAATTCTTGAGCGTCTGTTGAAGAGGACCTCACTTGGAAGTCAAAATATACAGGTATCTTATTAATCTAGTTTTTGTCACCTAGGTGTTTCTAACGGAGGTTGGGCTCCTGTTGTTGGGCCTCGTCTTTGAACGTCGTGATATGTTCTTCTTCCTGTTATTTTTGGACGCTGTTCTCTCTACTCTGACTCCAAGTATTGATTTGGCTTCCGGTACATCTCTTCCTAATGCCTTCTATTGTTCACCACCCTCACACGGATGGTATTCTTTCTTATGTCTCTCTGGCTCATTTGAACTTCAAACTTGCAGTAGTGTGTGTGTGTGAGTACCTACATACACCTGAAAGCACATTCAGGTGTGTGTGTATTTGTGTACTCACCTAATTGTGGTTGCAGGGGTCGATTCATTGTGTGTATGTGTGTGTATGTGTGTTTGTGTGTATGTGTGTGTGTGTGTGTGTGTGTGTGTGTGTGTGTGTGTGTGTGTGTGTATTCACCTATTCACTTATATGTGGTTGCAGGGGTCGAGTCACAGCTCCTGTGTGTGAGAGTGTTAGTGTGTGTGAGAGTGTTAGTGTGCGTGTGATAGAGTGAGTGTGGGTGTGAGAGTGTCTGTGTGCGAGAGAGAGTGAGTGTGTGTGTGAGAGAGTGAGTGTGTGTGTGAGAGAGTGAGTGTGTGTGAGAGAGTGAATGTGGGTGAGAGAGTGAGTGTGTGTGAGAGAGTGAGTGTGTGTGAGAGAGTGAGTGTGTGTGTGAGAAAATGAGTGTGGGTGAAAGAGTGTGTGTGAGAGAGTGTGTGTGTGAGAGAGAGTGAGTGTGTGTGTGAGAGAATGAGTGTGGGTGAGAGAGTGTGTGTGTGTGTGAGAGAGAGTGTGTGTGTGTGAGAGTGTGTGTGTGAGAGAGTGTGTGTGTGTGAGAGAGTGAGTGTGTGTATGAGAGAATGAGTGTGGGTGAGAGAGTGTGTGTGTGAGAGAGTGTGTGTGTCTGGGTGATGTGATGTGGTGTTAGCATCCCAGAAACCAGCCAAGCAACAATAATATACTATATGAAATAACTGACCTTAATCAGATCGATACCACGACTCTCGCTTCTTTCTTTTTATTTCCTGTTTACTCTCTCAAACTCTGTCGTCTGGAACTCGTATTTCACCTCAAATAATTTATTATGTGATATTTCAAAATTAAAAAAAAAAAATCTACTTTGAATCATTGAATTCAGAAATTCCTCGATCATTTATCTCTCTCTTTCTCTCTCTCTCTCTCTCTCTCTCTCTCTCTCTCTCTCTCTCTCTCTCTCTCTCTCTCTCTCTCTCTCTCTCTCCTCTCTCTCTCTCTCTCTCTCTCTCTCTCTCTCTCTCTCTCTCTCTCTCTCTCTTTCGCTCGCTCTCTCACACACACACACACTTGACTTTACCACAAAATAAAAAAAACAATAAAACATCTTATTGCATTGAAGTCATACCTCTCTTTGACACCTGCGAAGGGCTCTTGATCCATAAAATAAGAGCTACCTTCTCCTTCCTTGGATCAAACTTAGTTATCTCCCATTCCGTAGACACTATACAACCCACATGGGTTTCATGTTTCCTATTAATAATAATAGGTAATTTCACCAGCATTATTACAATATTAATAATAATAATGAAAGGTAATTTAAGCAACGTTATTACAATATTATTACTATTATTATTATTATTATTATTATTATTATTATTATTATTATTATTATTATTATTATTATTATTATTATTATTATTATTATTATTATTATTATTATTATTATATTGGTTTGAAGTTAGGAGACAGAAAACAGGGCAAGTGTTGTCTCCACAAAATGATCATAGACAAAATTTACAGCTGCGGGGACAAAGCCCAAGACTTTAAATCTGTTCTCCGATAAGACGCTGCAGGAAGCCTTTATGGCATAGCTGGGACCACCTCCTGTCTCCTGGTGACCTCTCTCTCTCTCTCTCTCTCTCTCTCTCTCTCTCTCTCTCTCTCTCTCTCTCTCTCTCTCTCTCTCTCTCTCTCTCTCTGCAGCCCGGTCATAGACCAGGCTTCAGGGTTGCCGGTCTATTGGTGCTGCTCACCACGGCCCGGTTGACCAGGAATTGACTGGAAGAACTTACCAAGTTCCCCACTGAAGTCAATGATTTATTGATAATTCCCCTTGTGCATGAAGGAAACGTATTGAAGAGTCTTGGTCCCCTTACACTTGTGGAGTTCTCTATTAGCGCACCCATCGTGTCCCTGCTTTTCACTGGAAAGTATTTCACCACTCGTTCAAATGGAGTGATTCTAAGATGCAGATTGAGAGCTAATCCATCCAGAATATTTCAGGCATAGATTATGTTGTATCTTTCTCGCTTACGTTCCAAGGAGTACAGCTCGAGAGATTTCAAGCGTTCCCAGTAATTAAGGCATTTGACGAAATTTATGTGATCAGTAAAGGTTCTCTATACATTCTTCAGCTATGCAATTTCACCTTAATTGAAGGGGGTTGTTAGTATTCAGTAAGTTTGCTCAAAATGACCCTCTTAGGTTTAGTGCCTCAAAAAATATATATTTAGTTAAGAGTGTTTCACTTAGGCATTGGTGTCTGTTGGTCCGTGGCACGGACCAACAGACACCAAGGATTCAAGGACATGGACTCCGTGTCCTTGAATCCACGTGTCAAGTGTCATATATGTGACGCCATCTATCTGTTGGTGCTTGTTTGTGCTTCCCTTCTTGTATTATAGGCTACGTTTCGCTCACTCCCTAGCTAAACGTGGTCTAAAATAATGGTTTTCTTTACAAGACATTTCTTTACTAAAGTTAAATACAGCTTTTCGAGTCTTGTGAAATATTATAAAGTCATGTTGATCTCATCTTTCCTTAAGTGAAGCCTAGCATGTGCCAGTAAGCCTGCTACAGTGCTCTTTCCTTCTCAAGCAGGTGTGAATTGGGCCTGCCTTGCATGGGCCAGTAGGCCTGCTACAGTGCTCTTTCCTTCTCAAGTAGGTGTGATTTGAGCCTGCCTTGCATGGGCCAGTAGGCCTGCTGTAGTGCTCCTTGTTTCTTCAGCAGGTGTGACTTGGACCTGCCTAGCATGGGCCAGTAAACCTGCTGCAGTGCTCCTTCTTTCTTATGTTCTTATAAAAATAATGAAGTTAACGTTTTCATATGATTACGCTTAATAAAGCATCTACACAGAGCGAAACGTTGTCTTCACAAAAGCTCGTTTTGCCAGTGTATCGTCAGGAAAGCGTAACACTCGTAAGCACACACTAGGACATATTTATTAGAAAACGTTTCGGTCCTGGGACCTTGATCACTTCTCAGAAGTGATCAAGGTCACATGACCGAAACGTTTTCTAATAAATATATCCTAGTGTTGTCTTACGTGTCATTCTAATCCAATTTCTAGGTATCTATTAACGAGGTTTATACATCTGCTCTGTGAACACAACTCAAGGCAATGTAATATGTGTTTTTGACGTTACTTCTCTGCTTGATATTCGACTCCTGCTGGGATGACAGTGTAGCCTTTTAAAAGCTCCTTGTCGAAGGTTGTCAAGTTTAGTTCTGCCTGTGTGTGTGTACTCACCTAATTGTGGTTGCAGGGGTCGATACTCAGCTCCTGGCCCCGCCTCTGCACTGTCCGCTACTGGGTCTCTGCTCTCCCTGCTCCTGTGTGTGTGTGTGTGTACTCACCTAGTTGTACTCACCTAGTTGTGGTTGCAGGGGTCGAGTCAAAGCTCCTGGCCCCGCCTCTTCACTGGCCGCTACTGGGTCACTCTCCCTGCGCCATGAGCTTTATCATACCTCTGCTTAAAGCTATGTATAGAGCCTGCCTCCACTACATCGCTTCCTAAACTATTCCACTTCCCGACAACTCTGTGACTGAAGAAATACTTCCTAACATCTCTGTGATTCATCTGAGTCTTCAACTTCCATCTGTGTCCCCTTGTTGTTGTGTCCCATCTCTGGAACATTCTGTCTCTGTCCACTTTGTCAATTCCTCTCAGTATCTTATATGTTGTTATCATGTCTCCCTATCTCTCCTGTCCTCCAGTGTCGTCAGGTCGATTTCCCTTAACCTCCCTCGTAGGACATACCCCTTAGCTCCGGGACTAGTCTTGTTGCAAACCTTTGCACTTTCTCGAGCTTCTTCACATGCTTGGCTAGGTGTGGGTTCCAAACTGGTGCTGCATACTCCAATATGGGCCTAACGTACACAGTGTACAGGGTCCTGAACGATTCTTTATTAAGATGTCGGAATGCTGTTCTTAGGTTTGCTAGGCGCCCATATGCTGCAGCAGTTATTTGGTTGATGTGCGCCTCAGGAGATGTGTCTGGTGTTATACTCACCCCAAGATCTTTTTCCTTGATTGAGGTTTGCAGTCTCTGGCCCCCTAGGCTGTACTCCGTCTGCGGTCTTCTTTGCCCTTCCCCAATCTTCATGACTTTGCACTTGGTGGGGTTGAACTCCAGGAGCCAGTTGCTGGACCAGGCTTGCAGACTGTCCAGATCCCTTTGTAGTTCTGCCTGGTCCTCGTCCGATTGAATTCTTCTCATCAACTTCACATCATCTGCAAACAGGGACACTTCGGAGTCTATTCCTTCCGTCATGTCGTTCACAAATACCAGAAACAGCACTGGTCCCAGGACTGACCCCTGTGGAACCCCGCTCGTCACCGGCGCCCACTCTGACACCTCGCCACGTACCATGACTCGCTGCTGTCTCCCTGACAGGTATTCCCTGATCCAATGTAGTGCCTTCCCTGTTACCCCTGCCTGGTCCTCCAGCTTCTGCACTAATCTCTTGTGTGGAACTGTGTCAAACGCCTTCTTACAATCCAAGAATATGCAATCTACCCACCCCTCTCTCTCTTGCCTTATCGCTGTCACCCTGTCGTAGAACTCCAGTAGGTTTGTGACACAGGATTTCCCGTCCCTGAAACCGTGTTGGCCGTCGTTGATAAGCTCATTCCTTTCTAGGTGCTCAACCACCCTTCTCCTGACTATCTTCTCCATGACCTTGCATACAATACATGTCAGTGACACTGGTCTGTAGTTTAGTGCTACGTTCCTGTCTCCTTTTTAAAAATTGGAACTACATTTGCTGTCTTCCAAACCTCAGGTAGTTGCCCTGTTTCGATAGATGTGTTGAAGATCGTTGTTAGGGGTACACATAGCTCCTCTGCTCCCTCTCTCAGGACCCATGGAGAGATGTTATCTGGCCCCATCGCCTTTGAAGTATCTAGCTCGCTTAGTAGCCTCTTCACTTCCTCCTCATTTGTGTGTATTGTGTCCAGCACTTGATGGTGTACCCTACCTCTCCTCCTTTCTGGAGGCCCTTCTATCTCCTCTGTGAACACCTCTTTGAATCTCATGTTGAGCTCCTCACACACTTCCCGGTCATTTCTTGTGACCTCCCCTCCTACCTTCCTCAGCCTGATCACCTGGTCCTTGACTGTTGTTCTCCTCCTGATGTGGCTGTACAGCAGCTTTGGGTCAGATTTGGCTTTCGCTGCTATGTCATTCTCGTACTGTGTGTGTGTGTGTGTGTGTGTGTGTCAGGTCAGACGGCTGGATTGATAATAATAATAATAATAATAATAATAATAATAATAATAATAATAATAATAATAATAATAATAATAATAAAATAATAATAATAATAATAATAATAATCTTTATGTGAAAAATAATTGAGAAAACCGACAAGTTGAAGAATGAGACACTTGTGCAACGTTTTGGAATCTGTAATGAGGAAAGGTTTCGCCACACAGAGGCTTCATCAGTCCAATACAAGAAAAACGGTGGAAATAGAGGAGGAGTTTGAGGTAATCAGTCCCTCAACCTGAAATCGATGTGTTCAGTCCATCACTCTTGACGAAAGTACAGCATATACCAGGAGAAGTGGCATATATACTGTAGTCAGGTGAGTGGAAGCAGGAGGAGGCGGGGTCACAGTGGAACCATCCACTAGAGTTAGTAGAGTTAGTTGAAGAATTCCTTGTATCAAGATACCATGATGCTGCAGTGTCAATAATCTTTATTTCTACAAGTACATGATACAAATTATACAGACCATAGCTGGCATCAGTGACATACTATACAGAAAGCCCCTGGTTATGCAGAGCATTTCGGGCAAATTAAGGTAATATTGTCTCGCCAGGATGTGACCAAAACACGCCCTAATGTTTCCACCCGTACCGGGGATCGAACCATGGACCACAATGTGTGAGGTGTGTGCGCTACCAAACGAGCTACGGGACACCGTTGGCGTGGTGAGGATGGGTGTAGGGAAGTAATGCTGCTGCTGCTTCTGCTGCTTCTACTGCTGCTGCTGCTGCTTCTGCTGCTTCTACTACTGCTGCTGCTGCTTCTGGTAGCTTGTTATTATTGAAAGGATCTTGACCCAAAGAATTAGACCACTCTCCAAAATCTACATTTTTACACATGTATTCATTAAAATACATATTATCTTACACACACAAACATATGCTAAGATACACACACACACTGGAGGACAGAAGGAACAGGGTGGACATGATAACGATGTGTAAAATACTGAGAGGAACTGAAGGTTTCAGAGATGAAACACAACAATACGGGGTTGTTAGGAAGTATTTCTTCAGCCTTACAGTTGTCAGGAAGTGGAACAATCGTGAGAATCATATAGTGGAGGCAGGATCCATACATAGTTTTAAGAATCGGTACGATAAAGCTCTTAAAACAGGGAAAGAGTGGACCTAATAGCAATCAGCGAAGAGGCGGGTCCAGGAGCTAAGACTCGACCCCTGCAACCACAAATAATATAAAAGAAAAACGATTATATAATCAAATACATTTAATTAACATGCTTTGATATTGGTCAGCAAATGCATCTAATAAACTCTACGGGGTAACCAACCCATGTGTCACTTACTCAGATAATAACTTCTGTATCAGCGGATACAGTGGAAGATCGTCCTTTACTCCTCTTCCTCCTTTTCTCTCTCTCTCTCTCTCTCTCTCTCTCTCTCTCTCTCTCTCTCTCTCTCTCTCTCTCTCTCTCTCTCTCTCTCTCTCTCTCTCTCTCTCTCTCTCTCTCTCTCTCTCTCAGACACACACACACACATATACATACACAGTTGAATATATATTTCCGAATATTCACATAATTTTCTGTAAGGGAACTGTTGCTAGAAGCCAGCAATTATTCTAGCTTATGCTTGCGCGTGTGTGTGTGTGTATGTGTGTATGTATGTGTGTGTGTGTGTGTGTGTGTGTGTGTGTGTGTGTGTGTGTATTTATTCCCCTGAGAGAACATTATAAACACCTGACAAACCGACTTTGATGAGAACCAGATCGATATTGCATCCCTTCCCCCTCCCTTCCATCAGACTTTTCCTCCCTTTCACCCTTGCTTCGCTTTTCTCTCTCTCTGTCTATCTGTCTCTGTCTCTGTCTGTCAGTCTGTCTGTCTCTCTCTTTCTCTCTCTCTCTCTTCATTACAATATATTTACTTCATTCCATTATTGTTGCATCAAAGGGGAGTCTAGATGCATTTCAAGTGCTCCTGATCTAAGAAACGGGAGGAACTCTTCTCTACCTCGTATCAAGCCTGACTACCTCTCATTCCGATGCTTCGTGACCTTTACGGGTTGAGCCTCTGAGCCTAAATATAAAGTATGGATTGTCCTTGAGAAGAGTAAAGTTAGAATAACGGTAACTACCCGTCATGTAATAATCGTAGGCGATATCACCTAGGACAAATTCACAGGTGGAAGTAGGTCAGGCCTATAGGCTAGGCAAGTGAAGAATTCCCTGTGTCAGGATCCTAAGATCTTGTTGTGCATAGGACTGAGGAAGCAACTGTGAAACGTTTCCTCAATCAAGTTACCCAAGTGTTTCACATGTGTCTAGTTTATCTTATCTTCGTCGTTGAAGGCTTTTTTTAAAATGACATTTCCATTAAATAACATTATGTTAATGGAATATTTCATTGACAATCTTGTGATTAAGACACATGTGCAATATCTGGCTATATTGATGACCACGATTCGTCAGTTACTGACTTTTCAAAAGAAGTCCGGAAATTAAATACTAGAAACTGTAGGATTTAATATCTGTATTGAATTGACAAAGCCACTGGTTAGCAAAATACACAGAAATAAAGATAGGCAGGTGTTTATTGCGTCAGTTTCCACCAGACTGACTTGGAGTGAGAGATGAGTAGCCAGGTAGAATGAGTGACCGGCCAGAATGAGTCTCCAAGAAGAATGAGTCGCCAGCCAGATTGAGTTTCCCTATCCAGAGTGTGATGATGGCATAGAGAATAGGCAAAGAGAAGCGGTGCAAAGTCTAGGTAAGAACGCAATGGTAACTCGTACAGAATTCAACAGGATTTGTTGTCGAATAAGCGCGCCATAAATATTTCAGAACTGCTTAGAGCAGCGGGACGATACAGTACGAAAATTCAGGGATGTTTGGAGTACTGGTTTTTTTTTAACCTCTGTATTTCAGGGCTGACATCATCACTGTAACAAAACAGTGATGGGACAGCGGCCGACGTATGACATTTCTCTGGGCTGACAGTGCCACAACATACAGTGCAATCAGTGAGTGGTAAGCGCAACCCGAAGGGCTCATGCAGCTTTAAAGTTACAGTTATGGCGTGTGTGTGTGTGTGTGTGTGTGTGTGTGTGTGTGTGTGTGTGTGTGTCTGTGTGGTTACTAGTTGTCAAATGCCCTTGTCTGTAGACACTTGGCCTGTTGTGGGTGGTGAGGTTGTATTTAGTATAGTGTGTGTGTGTGTGTACTCACCTAGTTGTGGTTGCAGGGGTCGATTCATAGCTCCTGACCCCGCCTCTTCATTGGCCGTTATTGGGTCACTCTCCCTGCTTTATGAGTTTTATCATACCTCTTCTTAAAGCTATGTATGGAACCTGCCTCCACTACATCGCTTCCTAAACTATTCCACTTCCCGACCACTCTGTGACTGAAGAAATACTCCCTAACATCTCTGTGATTCATCTAAGTCTTCAACTTCCAACTGTGTCCCCTTGTTGCTGTGTCCCATCTCTGGAACATTCTGTCTCTGTCCACTTTGTCAATTCCTCTCAGTATCTTATATGTTGTTATCATGTCCCCCCTATCTCTCCTGTCCTCCAGTGTCGTCAGGTCGATTTCCCTTAACCTCTCCTCGTAGGCCAAACCCCTTAGCTCCGGGACTAGTCTTGTTGCAAACCTTTGCACTTTCTCGAGCTTCTTTACGTGCTTGGCTAGGTGTGGGTTCCAAACTGGTGCTGCATACTCCAGTATGGGCCTAACGTACACAGTGTACAGGGTCTTGAACGATTCTTTATTAAGATGTCGGAATGCTGTTCTTAGGTTTGCTAGGCGCCCATATGCTGCAGCAGTTATTTGGTTGTGTGTGTGTGTGTGTGTGTGTGTGTGATCCCTCCTTCCCAGCATCTTACCAGCATGGAAGAACAGCAACACTCTAACACCACTGCTACTTTAAATCTTAAAGTCCCTCCTTCAAGATGCTTAACCTAGTAAAGTGAGGTGGTGTTACCTCGCCTCTTCCACCTATTACAGGTAATTAATTAATTCTACATCAAAGGTTGCTGTGGAAACCCTAAAACCCAAAATTAATTAAGACCTTTATTCATAGAATCCCACAAAAGTCAGTAAGGGAAGGATCTGAACCTTTGGCATACGGAAAGTTATTAAGTGTGTATAGCTCCCATAGGGATATCGTCCCAGGAATGCTGGATCCCAGGGATGTTTAGGTCCCTGGGAGGTTTAGTCATTTATTCCCACTGACGTTTGGTCTTGCTTGGTCTTGCCAACGTTTGGTCTTGTCAACGTTTAGTCTTGGCAGCGTCTGGTAATGACAACGTTTGATCTTAGAAACGTTTGTTCATTGCAACTTTTGATTTTGACAATGTTTAGTCTTAAACGTATGTTCTCAGAGACATTGTCTCCAATGTTTCCAACATTCACGCACCAGTAACACGTCCACCTACCCATGATAATAATAATAATAATAATAATAATAATAATAATAATAATAATAATAATAATAATAATAATAATAATAATAATAATAATAATAATAATAATAATAATAATAATAATAATAATATTAATAATAATAATAATAATAATAATAATAATAACAATGTACTTCAAGGGTGCTACAGATTTTAGTGTCAATAATGATACCGCACTAACCTTATTTATTACTGCTTGGCTCTTCAGATGACGCAGTCGTTTTCATGATCGTCTTTGATAGAGCCAAGTCTTCATGCCTAAGTTATAACTCTATAATGACGATTTTATTGACTTTTAGTGTGCAATATTGTTGGTGATGGTTGCCGTGCCATATTGTTTTGGGAGGGGGTTGGTGACGGTTGTTTGAAAACTATTGCTAAGGGAGGGGTTGGTGAGGGCTGTTTGAGAGATTGATGAGGGAGGGGTTGGTGAGGGCTGTTTGAGAGATTGATGGGGAAGGGGTTGGTGCTGGTTGGTTTAAGAAATATTGCTTGGGAGGGGTTGTTTGTGCAATATTACTTGGCAAGGAGTTGATGTTACTAATGATTTGTTTATCTGGAGCATATCTGGAGGGTGTTTTTGGGGTCAACGCCCCGCGTGGCCCAGTCTATGACCAGGCCTCGCAGTGGATCAGGACCTGATTAACCAGGCTGTTACTGTTGGCCGCAATATGTGTTGATAAATAATGTATCTGCCGAGTACATGTCTTACAGCTGCTACTATGGGATTACATCACATTTTGAGGGTAATGGGAGTACAGAAGAGCCAGTGAATTTATACTGTGTGTGTGGGTGTGTGTGTGTGTGTGTGTGTGTGTGTGTGTGTGTGTGTGTGTGTGTGTGTGTGTGTGTGTGTGTGTGTGTGTGTGTGGGGTGTGTGTGTGTGTGTGTGTGTGTGTGTGTGTTTGCGTGTTTGTGTTGGTGTTTGTGTTTGCATGGGTCGGGTAAACGTTTCAATAGATAAAAATACAAAATAATTACCTGCCTCTGTATCTTCCAACGCTACAAAAGGTTTCATTTGTTACCCGTTAAAGCAAATTGAAATTTAGGTATTGCCTCTCTGGTACTTAATTAACTCTTTTATTTCGCCGATATGGAAATGCCCATAATCAATACTCTGCTAATTGTATGTCTAAATTCAATTAACTTTAAAATTATCACTAACGAGTTCATAAACTGGCGAAATAAATGCACCAATGACTTTGTTAAATTAGAAAAAACAACTTTTTTTTGCCAGGAAGATTTTGTTAGATATCTGGTGTTAAATTTCGTAATATTTTTTTGTGGAGGGAGGGAGGGGGGAAAGTTTCAGGCCAGACACCTCTATTACCTAAAGTTCAAGAGAGAGATACAATTCACAGTTCAGCAAATGCACTGCTTATTTATACAGTTTTAAATAAAAGTCTCTGCAATTGGCAGTTCAGACGAGACACTTCTAATATGTACAAATCGAACGAGACATTCCATCACAGTTCAGACGAGACACTAAATTCACACGAGTCATATAGAGCCTAGGAAGGGTAGTTCTTATTCATAAGAACACAAGAATGGAGGAACACTGCTGCAGACCTACTGGCCCAGACTAGGCAGACCCTTCTCAAATCCAACCTCTCCTACCCACATTTTAGCCCAGCCTATTCCTTAGATCAAGAGTCGTGTCGTTCACCGGCACAATTTTCTATATATTCAAAAGAATAGAAAATTGTGCTAAAACATTTTCATTGTCAGCATTTTCTGACATACCTAAATTTTTAGATAAAATATGCATATGTATCATTGAAAAAATAGTTAAAGTTTATTACTTGAAATAAAGTAATATAATTTGCTGTAGAATCATCGTACGAAAATGAGATTGACACTAAAATGTTGCCAGATTGTTGACGTATTTTTTTTGTAGGCTTCACTAATTTTTCAATTTTTTTTACAAATTTTTTACCGACTGATTGAGCCTGTCTGGAGTTGCTTCGGTACCTGGTATGGTATAAACCTTGGTAATAAATACCGACAAAATGGTTTAGAAAGACACATGAGCAAACACTATTACATATTTATTAGAAAACGATTCGGTCTTGGGACCTTGATTAAGGTCACAAGACCGAAACGTTTTTTAAATAAATATATCCTAGTGTTTCCTCACGTGTCTTTCTAAATCTACTCGGTACCTCCCTATCTCTCATATGTTGTCCAAGAGGAAGACTTTTCCGAGACTTATATAAATGAGAGTCAATGCGTCACTCGAGGCTCTTGGATGAGCTTATCGGGACGGAAGTCATACTGACGGACTATTAGCGGCCCAGAAGCAGATAAGTAGGATGATGTGTGGATCCACATGACAGGATATATACATCAAGAGGTGTATATGTCCGTGTATTTAAGCTTTGAGTTTAATTTAATCCTATTTGAGGGGCTGAAGTAGTCTTGACTGTTGGTGACCAGGTGACATCCAGCATTAGTGACCCTCGTGTAGTTGATAGGCTTTAAACCCCTATTATCCTTTCATTCAAAACTTATAATACTGACGTTAATATGGAATGCAAGACCTGTCACAGACAGTGTGTAACCTATTAGAGTGTGTAACCTCTCCTAGACAGCACATAACCTGTCCTAGACAGTGTATAACCTGTCATACAGAGTATGAGAAGTATCAGTGACATTATGTGACCTGTCATTCATGGTACGAGATGTGTCAGTCAGTATGACCTCTCTCACTGCTCCTGTGCGAGGTCACTCAATATCTTTCTTCTCGTAGATTTTCTAAAAATCCCCGAATAACGAATCGTTGTGTTAAAAGTCATCCTTTCTAAACTTTTTCTACGCCCAGAATAACCACATGAGAAAAATTAACCAAAAAGCTAAACGTAATCATAAGAAACATATATATCTCCCTTATTTGTTTTCCGTTAATCATAATTTTTTTTTATTATTGTTATTTATCATCGTCTTACCCCACATTTAGCCTTTATCTTACAAGGCCTGGTTACGACCGGGCCGCGGGGGCGTTGACCCCCCGAAACCCCCTCCAGGTATACTCCAGGTATCGTGGAGGGTTTCAGCAGCAAGCAAGCGAACAAGCAGCCGAGAGAACCTACTCGATAGGACAGAATGGAGAGCGTCTGCCAAGCGATAATGAAAGCAAGAAAGATAACAACACGACTTCCTGGCAAGGTACTGAGAGAGAGAGAAAAAAGTCGTAAGGAAGAGGAAAGGTGGTGGAGGAGGATGATGTATAAGTGGAAGAGGATGGAATGAAGAAGAGGAGAAGGAGACGGAAGTGAAAGAATAGGGAAAGAAATTATTATTATTATTATTATTATTATTATTATTATTATTATTATTATTATTATTATTATTATTATTATTATTATTATTATTATTATTATTATTATTATCCCCACCAAACAGAGCAACCCAAAAGAAGACAATAGCAGTTCCCTTCACTCATTTCCTATCTTCGTAGAAGTACACGAATATTACGCTCCACTTACCCACCAAACTCTAACATTCTCAGTCATCGACGCCGAGGCGATGTTGACATTTAGATAATATACAATACTAAATAACAAAAAGGCACAATACTGCGACTGGACCAATACACAAATAAAGAGAACAGTCTGGGGAGTGTGATGTAAGTGGCTTAGAAGACTGACAGGTTGAAGAATGAGACTCTTAATTACGGAAATGTTTCGCCTACCAGTGGCTTCTTCAGTCCATTACAGAGAAGAACGGTGAAATATGAGGAGAAGTTTGAGGTAATCAGTCCGTCAGTCTTGAGTCGATGTGTTTAGTCTATCAATCATAAGATTGGAGGACTGAACACATCGACTCCAAGCTGAGGGACTGATTACCTCAAACTCCTCCTCATTTTTCCATCGTTTTTCGACAGCAGACGTTATACAGCATCTGAGAGATGGGGGAAAAAAAGGTTTAATTCGCTGAAAGAATAGCTCAAATCCCTTGGATTTAGATGTTGTCACAAGTCTCCCCAAAAATGAGAAGCTTCTGTAATAAGAGTCAAAGGCCTTCGTTACAGTTGAGACTTATTACTACATTTGTTAACAAAATTTCTAAGATTTTCTTGCGCCAAGTCTCACTCGCACTATAATTAAATGTCTTGCTAACTGCACAAACTGTTTCTGAAAACTTGTTAACGAGGCAAAGTTGTTAACGGTGGCATATGTCGTTGTTATCTGTTGGATCGAGAAATGGCAGAAATAAAGGTTAACTTCTGGTCTGAATAAAGACTGGATGATAAACAAGACACTTGTCCAACACTTCAGAACTTGTATTTTGGAAATGTTGCCAGAATAAGCTTCCCAAGTGGTGCATCAGTGTCTTGTTTACCTCCCCATAATCAGCATGGGAACTACACAGAGGTGAAAAGGGAGTTGGAAATAGTGTAGAGGTACTTTCCAAATGTTCAATCCCTTATTCAACACCATGGAAACTTGATTTAAGAAAACGATTCTGTTTGAGACTAAGACTTTACAAGTCCGGGTATTTCCTACGTATCTCTTGCAAAATAAAGTTATGCCACATAGTGTATTTTTCTGCCTTAAATATTTGTTAACAGAATTACTTAGTAAATGAATAGATAAGAATGTGATGAATGAAAGCCACAACACCGTGAATGGAATATTTCACGAAACGTTAAAGGACGTTTCGGTTTCTTCTGGACCATTATCAAGACGCAGTTATGACTTGGCAAAGGTTTGGAGGGAGAAAAGAGCCATCTAAAATTTCCTCTCCAAAATGTGGGTTATTTACGCAGTTATATAGAATTGTACATCTGTCTCTGGTTATTAATTCAATTTACCGAGTATCGTAGTATCGTATGTGTTTGTGGAAGAGGGGAAAGAGGAGGGAGGGAGGAAGAAGAGGTGCAATAAAAAGATGAGGAAAGATAGAAGAGGAGGAGGAGAAGGATGGGAAGGAGCAAGAAGGGGTGTTATTACAGCATCATGACTCAAGTACACAAGCGGATGTCCTCCATCTCTGTTGTTGTGGATGACAAACTAGTAAGGGAGACACATTTTGTTTCTGCCACCCGCTGAGGCTCATACCAGCTGATGTTACCAGCTGATGTTGTTATCAACTGATGTTACCAGCTGATGTTGCCTCCAGTTGACGCGCTGCTACCAGCTGATGCTATTACCAGCTGATGCTATTATCAGATGACGCAGCTTCCAGCTGATGCTGTTACTAGCAGATATTGTTACCAACTGATGCTGTTACCACCTGATACTATTTCCACCTGATGCTACTATTATTGTTATTTTTTTTATTTTAAGACAAGACTTTCAGTCAATGGAATTAACCATTATTTTAAATATTAAAGTATCATTGACAGGGGTCGTATAAGCTACATGCAGCCCTAATAACCATCGTGTATTCGCTAGGATTCAAACCCTTTAAACCCAACAACTATTCCCTTCGGCATAATTTTTTTCCTTACAGTCAACTTCTGAAATTATTGGTAATCAAATAACCATTGCTAGAAGCAAAAATTCATATCATAAATAATTAAAAAACATGTCAGTTAACACCATTCATACAAAATGCACGGCATTTTGAACACCAAAAAATGTTTTTGGAAAAGCTAGGGGCATGATTAAGGTGCGTGAGAGACAAAGAGCCTGATGGAGTGTGTGTGAGTTGCGGTGTTTACAATGGATTTCTGTTTTCGTGAAACAACTGTCAATGTCCTCACGGCCGGAGAGGTGTAGCGGGCTTTTGTTTGTGTTGGTGGTAATTCATTAGTGTGGCTGGTGGTGGCGTCCACACTCAGGCCTTCTGAAGAAGAGTGTTGGATCTCGTCTAGAATAATGTTGACAAGACCATGCTGTGAAAAGACCATCCTCAGGCCTTCTAAAGGAGAGTGTTGGGTCTTGTACAAAATGTTGACAAGACCATGCTGAGAAAAGACCATCTTCAGGCCTTCTAAAGGAGAGTGTTGGGTCTTGTACAGAATGTTGACAAGACCATGCTGAGAAAAGATCATCCTCAGGCCTTCTAAAGGAGAGTGTTGGGTCTTGTACAAAATGTTGACAAGACCATGCTGAGAAAAGACCATCTTCAGGTCTTCTAAAGGAGAGTGATGGGTCTTGTACAGAATGTTGACAAGACCATGCTGAGAAAAGACCATCTTCAGGCCTTCTGAAGGAGAGTGTTGCGTCTTATTCAGAGTAATATTCATAAGACTAATAATGACCATTGTCGAACATTCTTCAAGGTCTCGTCGACAATGTCAAAAAGACCATGCCGAGAGAGACCACACGAGACTAGACCTCTTGGAGTATTTTTCAGACCAATATTAAGAAGACCAAAATGGGAAAGACAACACATATACCTTCTGCAGGAGTATACTAGAAAGGCATACTAGAGAGGCTTCCTACATGGAAACTTGTAGAAGAGAATTTAGGTTTCCTATACGCTTACATTATCTGTAAGAGTATCTTGGGGATCAGATCCAGTTAGTTTTTTTGCGAAACGCTAAACCCAAATGGCTCAATCAGCGCAAGGACTGGCGAAGGATCGATTCTCCGTTCGCTAACGACGAAACAGACACGCTACGTACATGTATTTACGTAATCCTGGAGTCAAGTCCAACAGTGTATTAATGTCTTGTTATCTGGTCAGACCTGCATAAATTTCTTGCAGTCTGGTCCAGACCTGCAGAAAGGTGTTGTGGTCTAGTCCAGACCTGCAGAAAGGTCTTTTGGTCTGGTCCAGACCTGCAGAAAGCTCTTGTGATCTGGTCCAGACCTGCAGAAAGCTCTTGTGGTCTGGCTCAGAATTAGACATTATGGGGTCGACCTCATCTCCCTCGTAACTTGGAGTCGTTGAAACTTTTGTAGGTCACATATCACATTACTTTTGTGGAATACCTCTATTATGCCACCACACCAGGAGACTGTGAGTTATAGCAGTGGTGGAGAGGAATGATGGAGGAGGTAGCCCTGGTGGAGAAGGAGGTGGAGAAGAATGGGGGAGGACATAGTGGAGACACATGTGGCATTGGTGGGGATGCGTGAGGGAGGCTGTAGGTGGGGAATATGAGTGAAGAATTTTGGAGAGGTAGAGAAGTGATGAATGATGGGGCTGTAGCGGAGGGAAATGGAATAGAATGTACCAGTGGAGGACTCAAGAAAAATGTTGGAGTTTTTTTTTTCAATATTTTGCCAGCATCTAGCTCACATTGCTGTATGCTAGTGGCCCTTAAAGGGATGCTTTGACACTAGTGGCCCTTCAAGGGATCTACTGACATTAGTGGCCCTTCAAGGGATCTTCTGACATTAGTGGCTCTTTAATGGATTTTCTGACATTAGTTTCCCTTCAAGGGATCTTTTGACATTAGTGGCCCTTCAAGGGATCTTCTGACATTAGTGGCCCTTCATGGGATCTTCTGACATTAGTGGCCCTTCAAGGGATGTTTTGACATTAGTGGCCCTTCAAGGGATGTTTTGACATTAATGACCCTTCAAGAGATGTTTTGACATTAGTGGCCCTTCAAGGGATGTTTTGACATTAGTGGCCCTTCAAGGGATGTTTTGACATTAATGGCCCTTCAAGAGATGTTTTGACATTAATGGGCCTTCAAGAGATGTTTTGACATTAGTGGTCCTTCAAGGGATGTTATGACACTAGTGGGCCTTCAAAGGATGTTATGACACTAGTGGCCCTTCAATTAATGTTCAAAATGCTGATGGTTCTGTCGATCTAAGAAACTAGAGCTATAGCTTGACTTTGATCAAACATGAGGGCCTCACAATCCCAAACCTCTACTTATAGGAATAACACTTCCCTTGTATCTTGTTTTAATGTATATATATATATATATATATATATATATATATATATATATATATATATATATATATATATATATATATATATATATATATATATATATATATATATATATATATATATATATATATATATATATATATATATATATATATATATATATATATATATATATATATATATACCTGTAATGTGAAGCATCAGTTTGCTAAGTTATTCGCTGGGGTGTAAAGTATCCATAAAACTTTAAGTTTACGTTTTAACACTCGCTATAACTTATATGATGTGAGATATTACTGCGTCTTGGCTTTAATTTTTGAACATCTCTGTACCAGAGGTTGTTGGAAGAGTTTAAGGAGGTTTTGGAGCGATGAGGAGGCACGATGGAGGATGTCCGGGAGGTGGAGGAATGATGGAGGTTGAAGGGGAGTGTTGGGAGAGGTTGTTGGAGTGACGGAGGTAATGAGGAGTTGAGGGCTGTTGATGCTACGAAGGAAAGTGTTAAGAGAAAGCACGGAACGTTAAGAGAAAGCACGGTACGTTGAAAGAAATTACGGTACGTTAAGAGAGAGTACGGTGCGGCCAGTTTTACGACTCACTCGCCATGAGTTCTAACCCCACCAGTACCGTGGTTTGTTTGCTATCGTGTCATTACGATTTCGTAAGTCAATGTGTTAAGAGAGAATGTAACAGGTTTGGCCATTTCTTTATTTCTCCCTATCACTTCTACCTATTACTCCTTACCATCACTCCTCCCCATCACTTCTACCCATTAATTCTTCCAGTCATTTCTCCCATCACTTCTCCCCATTACTCCACCCTATCTCTACTGTCCATTCCCTCCCCAATTCTCCTCCCCATCACTTCAATCACTCCTCCCCATCTCATACCATAACTCATCCTCCCCTCTATTCCATTTTTTCACCCGTCCCGCACAACTCACCCATCCATTGATCCATTAACCACCTCTTCTCACCCATCTATCACCCATTCCCCACTCTAGCCACATATTACAGTTTACCCCTACGTCCTCCACAATACCCATGCTTCTACACTCGTCTCTCACCCTCTCCCCATTACACCAAATAATCGTTGCTCTCTCTCTCTCTCTCTCTCTCTCTCTCTCTCTCTCTCTCTCTCTCTCTCTCTCTCTCTCTCTCTCTCTCTCTCTCTCTCTCCCAACACTCTCTCTTCCCCACTCTCCCCACACTAGTTTTTTTTTACCGCTTCTAATCCCTAAAATCAATTCTTTATCACAATCCCCATTTTTATCTTATTTTTTCTACCTCCTTCATCCTTCAGTTAGTCATCTAGCTCTTAATTCATCCTTCAGTTAGGTATTCCTTATCTACTCCACTACCTTACCAAAATCCTCTTTATTTTCCGGCGTATAAGGCGCACCTTTTTCCCCCACAGATACTTGGAAAATCAATCTGCGCCTTATATGCTCAAGGTCAGGGTCAAGGGTAGGCTTTTTGTTACGGTTTAGCTGTTGTTTACTAACGTTACGTTACAACTGCTAGAAACATCGTCTTATATGTCTCATATATTCGTGCGCCTTATATGCCGGTAAATACGTTATCTAGCACCTTTACTCAACTAATCCCACACTCCATTCTTGCTCATTGCTGACCTCTCCTTCATCCTTCCTTCTTCCTTCCCTCACACATTCTTTATCCTTTTTTCGTTCCTCTCTCATTTATGAACCCTTCCCCTCACTTCTCTTTTCATTCCTACTTCTCCCTTACCCCCTTTTCACTATTTCCCCTCTCACCCCTTACTTCATTCTAAAGTTCCTCTTCACTCCTTTTCAGGGAATCCTCATCCCTCCTTTTTTCCCCTCACTCATCCTCCCAATACTAACAACGAAAAAATACAATTGTGCTATGGATAACGCGATCTTAATTAGTATTCATGATGAGACTGTTGATTCTGGATTCTTTTAATGGCATCGGATAAACTGAAATTTGGCTTTCCAAACTCTCCTCCTATATGGACCCGCTGGAGCTAGCTATAGCTTTGTATGTGACGCTTAAAACGCCTTTTACAGCGGCTTAAGCTTTCGTACGTTTAATGGAGTTCTTAAGCAGATTTTTCGTGGTTTTAGTTAAGCGAGATGGTCCATGTAGGCGGGGTGTTTTATCGTGTCAGTGGAATGAGCTGCTTATATGAAATCATTACGGGTGTGAATCCAACATGTAAGCATGTAAACACACACACACACACACGCACGCACACACACACACACACACACACACACACACACACACACACACACAAGAGACGCAGTTTTCTATCGTAATTTGCTCGCGTTTAAGGAAGGACCATCTCTGACCTACGAGTTTTCTACAACAGAGTAACAGAATTTACGCAAGAGAGGAACTGATGGACTGCAGTTTTCTGAACTGCAAGAAGGCACTCGACACTGTTCCTATCTAGTACACAAACTGGAAGAACTTTAGACAACAATAAGGGGTAATGTGCTACGCTGATCGAGAAATATCTGAGGAGGAGACACTGATGGTCGATATGAACGAGCTTGGCGAGTGGTGTCCCATAAGTTTCTTACTGGGACCGGTGCTGTTTAAAGATACATACGAAAAACATTGTTGACAAGATAGAATCCAACGAATAATAAAAAAAGGGCATAATACCGTGACTGGAACAATACACAAATAACCCACACAGAGGAGAGAAAAGGCTTATGACGACGTTTCGGTCCGACTTGGACCATTTACCTTTCTGTCTCTTGTGCCACTAAAACTACTCCCTCTACTTTCTACTACCACAACTACTTCTACTGCTACTTCCACTACCAGCATTACCTCTACCACTACAATAAAGAGACTACTATTATTACTATTATTATTACTATTATTAATTAAAAATATGTTAAAAACTAAAAGTCATTATATACATTATATACAAAACTAGTCGAGGAACTAAGTATAATAGACGATAAAAATAAGCTTCTAAGTAGTTAAAACCTACAATATAAAATTATTAATAGGATTAAGTATTATGACTTAGTGTATACGTAAGTGGCGTCTATACATAGACTCATCTATTTCAACAGAAATATATTTTGCCTATTATTTATGTGGTAATTTCCTAAAAGAATGTTAGGTAAAAGGACACAAGTGCAACTAATGCGAAATTTTGTTGTGGCAACGTTTCGCTCTCCAGGAGCTTCGTCAAGCCGTTATGGCTTGACAAAACTCCTGGAGAGCGAAACGTTGCCACAATAAAATGTCGCATTATTTGCACTTGTGTCCTTTTACTCGACATATTTTTGGTAATTCTTCCAACATTATTACTAAAAGAATGCTACTTAAACACGAACATCCGACAACCACAAGTTAAATTAATTCTCCTCTGGATGTCAGAGTCAGTGAATATTCTCAGAAGTTTTTCGAAAGTTACTGTGGACATAATTACCGTATACTCTCGGATGCACTCTGAAGCTGTGTAAGTCTGGTTCATCGCTCTTCTAGTCTCATTCGTGGAAAGTTGCAGTGGCGTGGTGACTGACTTTCCTAGACGAAGTTTAGAAAACTCTGGGGTTCTCTGGTGCCTAGTCTTACGGGATATAATTCGGGAAAGTTGCAGTCTGTTGTGCTCTGCTGGCTCTAGGAATTTGCAGCTTTGTGGTTCATTCCGAAGGGGAAATCATCTGATGCTGTTCTTAGTAGTTAAGAAGGTGAGAAACTACCGTCGGCTGGAGGGAAATGAAGATGTATGCATTCACTCAGGAAATTTTTATTGAAGGCTTTTAGGTAATGAGACCTTGAAATGATCAGGGGTCCCAGTATCGTAACGTTTTCAATAAAAATATATTCAGCGAACGCATTCGTGTCCATTTCTCCTCAGTGTTCTTTGTCAAAGGTTAAGTCATTCAGGTTTTTTATTTATGTATTTTGAAGTAATGGATACATCATCAGTGTGTTGTTATTCTGTTGTATATTACAGTTATACAGTGGCAATAAATACTATGTTGTCCAGTCATATTTTATCAAGCAGGATACGGCTAATACAGTGTGTTGAAATTTATCAGCTTAAGATGGGAGACTTCAGTAGGGCAATGAACATATCGTCAAGTAATCTATTAAGTGTTTATTGGCCATAGCAATTTCAGAGGTTTCGTCCAAGCATTACTGAAGTTACTTTCACTTGGGAATTGTCATTTAAAGGGACCGGCACTGGCGGGGGACAGAGGCAAGACAGTGTGTCTTAAGGACACGTGAAGGTGAGGGTGGGTTAGGTTAGGTAACATTCATCAGGAAACAGACCAAGTGTTTCCTGACGCGGGTCTTAGTCATATGATGACCCACAGCTGGAGCTTTTGGTAATTTGACAAAAACCTTCCGCTAGCTTACCGGTCCACCTCTTTAAACACTAAAGATAACTTAAAGTGAGGGTAGTCGTTGGCTCTGTGGTGTACCAGGGCAAAAGCGGTCGCTGGTTGACAGTGCTAGACTCAATAGTCTGGAATTTCAGTTTTCAGCTCAGACACGAGAATCAAAGCACATCTTAGTTGGATGTCATATCAGCTTGAATACAAGATTATAATCAAAATTAAAAAAAATATCTATTGAAATAATAATAATAATAATAATAATAATAATAATAATAATAATAATAATAATAATAATAATAATAATAATAATAATAATAATAATAATAATAATAATAATAATAATATTCTTTATTTCTACAAGTACATGTACAATGTATACAGGCCTAGCTGATATTAATAGCATATTACTATATAGAAAGCCGCTTGTTATACAAAGCATTTCGGGCAAATTAGGTCAATTTTCTCCCCAGGATGCGACCCACACCAGTTGACTAAAACCCAGTACCTATTTTACTGAGGGGTGAACATTGAAAGCAGGTGTTTCAAGGAAACACGTCCTAATGTTTCCACCCGTACCGGAAATCGAACCAAAGACTTCAGTGTGTGAGTTGAGTGCCCAAGAAATCGAGCTACTGGTGATTCTCAATGTTTTCTGGAGACAAGAATGATGGGGAACATAGGAAACCAAAATGTTGAGAAATATTGGAAACATATTGAGGAACATTTTTTCATAAAGCAAAATTTCAATATACTATTGAAAAAAATATATATATATATATAATTTCTTCAAGCTTTTTGCCCCCCTTCAAAAATTGTAATAAACACATGGGAGACGCAAGAGAGGACGCGAGGGGAAAAAAAATTCACGGTGATATTAAAGACTTTCTTCCTTCGCTGTGGAGGCAGAAAATTGGAACAAGGACTCGCCTGATCCCGCCTGGCTATTGGAAGATAGAAACTGCATAATGACGAAACGACTGCAATACTTCGACTGGCTTATTGCAATTTTGCAGGACATTCGAACTCGTTAATAGAAGTTTGGATGAATTCAGTCAGACTCTCTTATTGAAGTTTTTTTGCTGAAGTTACTCGGCCTCGTTTAATGGAATGTTGCTGAAGTTACTCGGCCTCGTTTGTTGAAGTTATTCGTAGTCATATTCGTAGTCATATTCGTAGTCATATTCGTAGTTATATTCGTAGGCATATTCGTAGTCATATTCGTAGTCTTGCTGAAGTTATTCGACTGGTTTATTAACGTTTTGCTGCGAAATCAGAGAAAATTAAAACTGTGATATAAATGGTTTAGAAAAACCGAAGAGTTGGAAAATATTAATGTGAAAACGTTTCGCCCAGCCAGTGGCTTCTTGAGTCCAATACAAAGAGGAACGTTCTTCTCTGTATTGGACTCACGAAGCCACTGGCTGGGCGAAACGTTTCCTCAAAAAAGATTCCCAAATGAGGCACAAGTGTCTCATTCTTGAAATAAAAATTGGTCCTTCTGGAAGATACGAAATAACGTCCAAGTGAGATCGTGAGACAAACACGAAATTAGTGAAAGCTACGAAATTTCGTGCCAACTTCGCTTGTAGTTCAAGAAGCCTTTGTGTCTTTCCTTTTTAATTATTATATATGATACAAGAGTTTAATATATCGTCCTGTACTGTGACGCCCGAGCACTGATGGTTAGTTAATGGGGATTTAAAGCATGTTGATTACACGAGGGTCATTAAGATTGGAGGTGGCTTGTTTATTACCAGTCAAGAGTACCACAATCCCTAAACTAGGGACTAAATTATATATATGCATCTCTCGGTGTATATATCCCGTGTGTAGGGATGGGAATTTCGACAAGTGATGATTAGAGGGTACACTACGTGTACCTATTTCTCAATGCCACTTTTTAATATATTGAATTTCTGTACAAACGGGGACGTTGGTTAGTGTCGTTGGCCAAATTTCTCACTGTTAGCTATGATTTTATTTCTTATTTTTCATTGCTATGACACGAACACGAATCCTTCATCACCAGATCCATGAATGAAATCTTCGTCACCCGTATCCATTTATGAATTCATGACGCTGATCCATGTAAAGATGGCTTATCACCCTGAACCATGTGTGGATGCTATATCACCCTGATTCATGTGTGGATGCTATATCACCCTGATTCATGTGTGGATGCTGTATCACCCTGATTCATGTGTGGATGCTATATCACCCTGATTCATGTGTGGATGCTGTATCACCCTGATTCATGTGTGGATGCTTTATCACCCTGATTCATGTGTGGATGCTTTATCACCCTGATTCATGTGTGGATGCTGTATCACCCTGATTCATGTGTGGATGCTTTATCACCCTGATTCATGTGTGGATGCTTTATCACCCTGATTCATGTGTGGATGCTGTATCACCCTGATTCATGTGTGGATGCTTTATCACCCTGATTCATGTGTGGATGCTGTATCACCCTGATCCATGTGTGGATGCTTTATCACCCTGATTCATGTGTGGATGCTTTATCACCCTGATTCATGTGTGGATGCTGTATCACCCTGATCCATGTGTGGATGCTGTATCACCCTGAACCATGTGTGGATGCTTTATCACCCTGATTCATGTGTGGATGCTATATCACCCTGATTCATGTGTTGATGCTGTATCACCCTGATTCATGTGTGGATGCTTTATCACCCTGATCCATGTGTGGATGCTGTATCACCCTGATCCATGTGTGGATGCTGTATCACCCTGATCCATGTAATAATGCTTTATCATTCTGACCCATTCATAATTTTTGTCATCACCCTAATTCATATATGAATTTTTCATAACCCTGAGACAAAATACGTATTTCGTCACTTCCCAATTATCTTTCAGTTCCTATGTGTGATTTATATCTCTCTCTTATTACCAAAAATTCTGAGTGACTCCCAGATCAAAATGGTCTTCAAACCGACAGATTGTGGGATTAGCACACACGATCAAGACGTTGAGGGAGATACTTCGCCACTAGTTTTATCAGTTGAAAATCCACCAGTGGCAAAACGTCTCCTTCAGAGTCTTGATCGTGCACGTGTGTCTAATTCCCACGTTCATCCAATCTCACATCTTACTTCTTTACGTTCCTTTTCTTCCTCTTTGCTTAGTTTCCACCTGCGTTCTTTTGTCCAGTGTCATGTCCAACAAAATTCAAAAGTCATATTGTAATATCACCTGTTTACTGTGATCTTATTGCATTATTATGTTATGAAAGAACTATAAAAATAACTGGATATGACCTCGCATGTGTGAGGTCATGTCTGAGGCCCTATTTGAAATAAGCACTTAAGTGTATGTGAAGAGTGTGTGTGTGTTTGAGAGGAGACTGAATCAGCACTTGAGTGTATGTGAAGAATGAGTGTATGAGTGGGAGGAGACTGAATCATCACTTGAGTGTATGGGAAAAGTGAGTGTGTGAGGAGAGTGTGTCAACATTGCAATTTTCTCTTCCTATTCATCATGAGTGTCCGTGGTGAATTTTCATGCAAGATGAGAGGAAATGAATGCCATGTGTTATGAGAATGGAGAGGATATGAAGAGGGAGAGTGAGTGAAGAGAGGAAGAGGAATAACAACAAAAATAGTGAACGAAGATAGGGATCGAAAGGAAGAGGGAGTGAGGGAGGAAAAATTGATAGAGAGGGAGAGTGAAATAAGAAAGGGAGTAAAAAAAATAGGGAGGGAGGGAGGGAGGGTAAGAAGGAGGGCAAAAGGAAAAAGAGAAAGAGTGGGGAAAGAAAGATGAGAAAGAGATGGTGAAAGAAGAGAGAGAGAGAGAGAGAGAGAGAGAGAGAGAGAGAGAGAGAGAGAGAGAGGAAGAAAGATGAGAGAAAAAAGGTAGAAGAAGGCATAAAAAAACAAAGCAATGACATAAAATAAGAAGCTTAATTACTCATAATAAAGACTATGAGAGAATAAAGTCTCCAAGAAGAAGAAAGACATTAAAACGAACAAGACGAAGCGAACGAAGAGAAAAGTGCAGAGGAACATGAATTATTATTATTAGTATTAGTATTATTATCAGTTTAATTATAATTATTATTATTATTGCTATTATTATTATTATTTTTATTATTATTATTATGCTGTTTTTGTTGTTTGTGTAGTTACTGTTATATTCAAGGGAAAGCCCCTTCTGGAGTATACCTAGAGGGTATTTCGGGGGTCAACGCCCCCGCGGCCCAGTCCGTGACCAGGCCTCGGGAAGAGAATGTAATGAGATTTGATATCAGGAAGGGGAGAGTGGCTCCAATTACTTTGATCAAGAGGCCTTCACCAGCATCAAAGCTTCCTTGAGGGGACAGAATCACGAGGAACCTAGAAACGGAAGGTCATCTGCATAGTACAGAGTTCAAACAAAGGTTTTTGTGTGTGTTATATATATATATATATATATATATATATATATATATATATATATATATATATATATATATATATATATATATATATATATATAGTTTACACATGTGCTGCATCGGGTGACTGAGGATTCTCTTAATCAAGTGAATAACATCAAGCTGGAAACAATTAGCGAAATGGAAGGTGTGCATTACCTAATTGGAAATTGTCTTGGAGGGCAGTAAAAGTGGCACTTCCATCAAAAGTTCCTTATCCTCGCCCATAAAAGATTATTGGCGAAGAAAAGATAGAGGTGGCTGGCTACAAGACGAAGGGGATGGCATCTTTCTTGGTCTAGTATGACTGAATCACAGTCAACAGAAGACAGGTTGTGGTGATGGCAGTGTGGGTGGTTGTGAGTGGTGGGCAGGAAATGGGCATATGGTAGGCTTGCAGAAGGCAGGCAGTAGGCAGGCGAGCATGCGGTGGCGGTGAGGGAGCGAGGAAGAGTTAATGAAAAATAATGAAGAGAAAATTCATCTCTCTTTACTCAAAATTAGAGGAATTTCCAGCATTAGGTAACGTGAACTACCTAAGACTTAACGCTTTGTCTTTGTTAGTCTTTACATAAGTTATATTCTGACGACGAAAAATGGTCTGTTTGTGAGTATATATATATATATATATATATATATATATATATATATATATATATATATATATATATATATATATATATATATATATATATCATGACAGGTCTTTTTACAACAGTCGGCTGACCCAATATATATATATATATATATATATATGGGTCAGCCGACTGTTGTAAAAAGACCTGTCAACTTTGCTTCAGGTGTTTGTTAACTCACAGACCTGTCCACTTTTCGCTAGCTGTGTCTTGCAACACAGACCAGCTCTTTATACCAACACAGACGGCTATTTGCCCTGTCACAAAGACCTCTTGCTATATTCTCTACCTCTTACTGTCTGTCTCAACGCTAAATAATCTTCCTGCGGCTTCCCGTCAGGAAATACTCCGTTCCTCACGCCTAACCTTCTCTGGGGATCAAAGACAGGCGACGTGGCATGGCGAACGCGAAGTCATTCATCTCTTTTGTGCTAGAAAACCACGCCCAAGAGGCCTACCCAAGGCAGCCGCCGTTGACGCGATCATAAAGATGACTTATTTCACTTTGTTTCTCCCTGGTGAGAGGTTATGGCTGAGACAAAAAAATTGAAGAATTGTACAGACACTTTCTGCGGTTTTTGGGAAGCTCCAGCACGTGGTGGTTTTGAGGTGGGATCGCCTTCCGCTTTTAAAAGGGAAGCTGTGTGTTGATGCAGTGTTTGGGTGTTTGGGTCATGTGTTATGTATATATGTACAGGCCACTCACGCCCTCTTGAAGCCTAGCTATTCAACACTTGCAAGAGAGAGAGAGAGAGAGAGAGAGAGAGAGAGAGAGGAGAGAGAGAGACAAGAGGGAGAGACACTGAAGAGAAAAGAATGAGAGTACTTGGGAAAGACAGTAGCAGAGGACTCGTAAATTCAGATCCAGACTATGACCCGTTTAAAAGAACTCTTTCCTTCACCCTCCATTAAGAATTTTCGTATATTTCCTAGGAGTAAAAGTCAAGAATAGAAAGAAGGCTTCCTTGGAGCTCTAAGGCAAGCTTCATTATCAGCAAACATTCTTGTTTTGAATAACACGATTTTTTCCCCAAAATCATCAGAAGAGCATCGGGGTGAACCAGGGTGGCCTGCCACCATCCCTGTGTGCCAAGAGGCGATTAAACTTGTAAAAGAGCCTTTATATGTCCAAACTACGAGGTAATTACCCCGGTATGTCTGCCAAGAGACGTCATATTAGAATTTCTAGCTGAGTAATGTTATGGAGACCTCTGGCTTTGTAACTATATTTTTTTTTTTTGCAAATCTTCCAAGAAATATATTAATAACTGAAATAATAAAGGTATGATAAGTGAAACGTATGTGGAGTCTTAATGATGAGTAATTATTATTAATATGATTTGTATATAATTTTAATATCATTATGATTATTATTATTATTATTATTATTATTATTATTATTATTATTATTATTATTATTATTATTATTATTATTATTATTATTACATAGCTTCATTAAAACTATTGTTTAATGACTTCAATCTGACGAAAAAATTTCGCCTCAAGGGAAGAGCTTGATCCAAGGAATTGGAGCTACCTAATGCTTTCTGTTCGTAATATTTACTACTGATCCAGATACTTGTAGCTGCCTTCACATGATAGCTAATACTTCTAGCTGCCTTCACATGATAGCTAATACTTGTAGCTGCCTTCACATGATAGTTAATACTTGTAGCTGCCTTCACATGATAGTTAATACTTGTAGCTGCCTTCACATGATAGTTAATACTTGTAGCTGCCTTCACATGATAGTTAATACTTGTAGCTGCCTTCACATGATAGCTAATACTTGTAGCTGCCTTCACATGATAGTTAATACTTGTAGCTGCCTTCACATGATAGCTAATACTTGTAGCTGCCTTCACATGATAGATAATACTTGTAGCTGCCTTCACATGATAGTTAATACTTGTAGCTGCCTTCACATGATAGATAATACTTGTAGCTGCCTTCACATGGTAGCTAATACTTGTAGCTGCCTTCACATGATAGATAATACTTGTAGCTGCCTTCACATGATAGTTAATACTTGTAGCTGCCTTCACATGATAGATAATACTTGTAGCTGCCTTCACATGGTAGCTAATACTTGTAGCTGCCTTCACATGATAGTTAATACCTGTAGCTGCCTTCACATAGTAGCTAATACTTGTAGCTGCCTTCACATGATAGTTAATACTTGTAGCTGCCTTCACATAGTAGCTAATACTTGTAGCTGCCTTCACATGATAGTTAATACTTGTAGCTGCCTTCACATGATAGCTAATACTTGTAGCTGCCTTCACATGATAGCTAATACTTGTAGCTGCCTTCACATGATAGTTAATACTTGTAGCTGCCTTCACATAGTAGCTAATACTTGTAGCTGCCTTCATATGATAGTTAATACTTGTAGCTGCCTTCACATAGTAGCTAATACTTGTAGCTGCCTTCACATAGTAGCTAATACTTGTAGCTGCCTTCACATGATAGTTAATACTTGTAGCTGCCTTCACATAGTAGCTAATACTTGTAGCTGCCTTCACATGATATTAATACTTGTAGCTGCCTTCACATGATAGATAATACTTGTAGCTGCCTTCACATAGTAGTAATACTTGTAGCTGCCTTCACATGATAGTTAATACTTGTAGCTGCCTTCACATGGTAGCTAATACTTGTAGCTGCCTTCACATGATAGTTAATACTTGTAGCTGCCTTCACATGATAGTTAATACTTGTAGCTGCCTTCACATGATAGATAATACTTGTAGCTGCCTTCACATGATAGATAATACTTGTAGCTGCCTTCACATGATAGTTAATACTTGTAGCTGCCTTCACATGATAGCTAATACTTGTAGCTGCCTTCACATGATAGTTAATACTTGTAGCTGCCTTCACATGATAGATAATACTTGTAGCTGCCTTCACATGATAGTAATACTTGTAGCTGCCTTCACATGATAGTAATACTTGTAGCTGCCTTCACATGATAGTTAATACTTGTAGCTGCCTTCACATGATAGTAATACTTGTAGCTGCCTTCACATGATAGTTAATACTTGTAGCTGCCTTCACATGATAGTAATACTTGTAGCTGCCTTCACATGATAGTTAATACTTGTAGCTGCCTTCACATGTAGCTAATACTTGTAGCTGCCTTCACATGATAGTAATACTTGTAGCTGCCTTCACATGATAGCTAATACTTGTAGCTGCCTTCACATGATAGTAATACTTGTAGCTGCCTTCACATGATAGTTAATACTTAGCTGCCTTAGTAGTAATAGGCTGCCTGTTCACTTCAATGTAGCTAATACTTGTAGCTGCCTTCACATGATAGTTAATACTTGTAGCTGCCTTCACATGTAGCTAATACTTGTAGCTGCCTTCACATATAGTAATACTTGTAGCTGCCTTCACATGATAGTTAATACTTGTAGCTGCCTTCACATGTAGCTAATACTTGTAGCTGCCTTCACATGATAGTTAATACTTGTAGCTGCCTTCACATGATAGTAATACTTGTAGCTGCCTTCACATGTAGCTAATACTTGTAGCTCTTCAATGATAGTTAATACTTGTAGCTGCCTTCATGTAGCATACTTGTTCCTTCACATGATAGTTAATACTTGTAGCTGCCTTCACATATAGTAATACTTGTAGCTGCCTTCACATGTAGTAATACTTGTAACTGCCTTCACATGATAGCTAATACTTGTAGCTGCCTTCACATGATAGTTAATACTTGTAGCTGCTCACTGTAGATACTGACTGCCTATAGATAATACTTGTAGCTGCCTTCACATGATAGTAATAGTATGCTTTTGTAGCTGCCTTCACATGATAGTAATACTTGTAGTGCCTTCACATAGTAATACTTAGCTGCCTTCACATGTAGTAATACTTGTAGCTGCCTCACATATAGTAATACTTGTAGCTGCCTTCACATGATAGTTAATACTTGTAGCTGCCTTCACATGTGTAACTGAGCTGCTACATGATAGATAATACTTGTAGCTGCCTTCACATGATAGTAATACTTGTAGCTGCCTTCACATGTAGCTAATACTTGTAGCTGCCTTCACATGATAGAACTAGCTTAATACTTATGTAGCTGCCTTCACATGATAGTAATACTTGTAGCTGCCTTACTGAATACTGATGCACAGTGTAATACTTGTAGCCAATGTTACTCTTCACATGATAGCTAATACTTGTAGCTGCCTTCACATGATAGTAATACTTGTAGCTGCCTTCACATGATAGCTAATACTTGTAGCTGCCTTCACATGATAGTAATACTTGTAGCTGCCTGTCACATGATGTTAATACTTGGCTGCCTTCACATTGTAATACTTGTAGCTGCCTTCACATGATAGCTAATTGAGCTGCCTTCCATGTAGCTAATACTTGTAGCTGCTTCACATGATAGCTAATACTTGTAGCTGCCTTCACATGATGCTAATACTTATAGCTGCCTTCACATGATGGCTAATACTTATAGCTGCTCACATGTAGTAATATTGTATGTAATAATATTTAGCTGTTCCATGATGCTATATTAAGCTTAATGATAGTATTTTCTGTTAATGATGTAATACAAGCGTTAAGAATGAGAGAGAAATGATGAGAGAATAGAGAAAGAGAAGAGAGAGGAGAGAGAGAGAGAGAGAGAGAGAAGAGTAGAGAGAGGCTTCAAAAATAGATTATCATCATCTCCCACAGTCTGGCAGATCTACCGGCTTCCCCGTAAAGGCAGATGGAGAGGCTGCGAGATATCTCCGCTCGACTGATCATGAAAGAGCCAATATCAAACTGCCATTTTCCTTCTGGTGAATCAATCATGGGAAATGAGCAGCTAGAGTGTAGCTTCACACACCAGCACTGTGTGTGTGTGTGTGTATGTGTGAGTGTGTGTGTGTGTGTGTGTGTGTGTATGTGTGAGTGTGTGTGTGTGTGTGTGGTGTGTGTGTGTGGTGTGTGGTGTGTGTGTGTGTGTGTGTGTGTGGTGTGTGTGTGTGTGTGTTTGTGTGTGTGTGTGTGTGTGTGTGTGTGTGTGTGTGTGTGTGTGTGTGTGTGTGTGTGTGTGTGTGTGTATGTGTGAGTGTGTGTGTGTGTGTGTGTGTGTGTATGTATGTGTGTGTGTGTGTGTGTGTGTGTGTGTGTGTGTGTGTGTGTGTGTGTGTATGTATGTGTGTGTGTGTGTTTGTGTGTGTGTGTGTGTGTGTGTGAAACTTACCACGACGTTTCGGTGCGATCTGGACCATTTACAAAGTCACTTTGTAAATGGTCGAAATGTATGTAAATGGTATAAGTCCGACCGAAAAGTTGTGGTAAGTTTCTCTCTCCTATGTACGGATTATTTATGTATTGTTCTAGTCAGGGTAATGTTGTTAATTACTTTCTTTGTTGTTACAACAGAGCTACGTTCATCAAGTCCTCTCTTCGGTAATTTTCAAAATGTATTTCATATATTTTTTTTTTTTTTTAATTTCTTTTTGTAACTCGTAAAAATGTTTTACACTCTGCGAAATTAAAATTCCCGTGTCCCATATGCTTTACTTTTTTTACAGTTTACAACTGTGATTACTTGTTATTTATGTTTTAGGTACCAAGAAGCATTTAGTCTCTCATGTTCCCTAAGGAACATGTCTTTGGGTATCATGTCTTTGGGTATCATGTCTTTGGGTATCATGTCTTTGGGTATCATGTCTTTGGGTATCATGTCTTTGGGTATCATGTCTTCGGGGTATCATGTCTTTGGGTATCATGTCTTTGGGTATCATGTCTTCGGTCCATTTTTTTAATCCTGGTAACTATTTTGTGGTTTAAACCGTTTTTATTTTCAGGTGTTGGCAACCACACAGCCTCTGAATATCCTAATATATGTTTGTGGGCGTCCGGGATTGATTCAATGTAAGGGTGGAAACATTGGGAGTGTTTCCTTACACTGGTTGTCCCTGTTCACCCATCAGTGAAATAGGTACCTGGGTGTTAGTCGACTGGTGTGGGTCGCGTCCTGGGACGTAATTGACTTAATTTGCCCGAAATGCTCAGCATAACAAGCGGCTTTCTATATAGTAGTATGTCATTGATGTCAGCTATGGTCTGTATACCTTGTACTTGTAGAAATAAAGATATTATATTATTATTATTATTATTATTATTATTATTATTATTATTATTATTATTATTATTATTATTATTATTATTATTACTATTATCATTATTATTATTATTATTATTATTATTATTATTATTATTATTATTATTATTATTATTATTATTATTATTATTATTAAGGTGTTTGTGTGTGTTTGCACTTACATTGATGTGACTGCTGGGTTGAGCTCCAGCTTCTGGGCTGACCAGTTTAACCTTCACTTCATGGATGCAGCGAGCTCTTGCGATCTAAGGATCTGTAATACTTTTACAGGTTACAACAAGTCGTGAATGACACAAGCTTCTATCAGTATTACTAGTTAATTACGTCTCTTCACTATCCATACACTGTAGATCATCCTTCCGTCTCAGAGGTATATTTGTGTGTGCTAGAATCACGCTACTGTCATGGCCTTCTGTTTAAACCGGAGTTTAATGAAGCTCTTTCTGCATTAATATAAGATCAGTATGTATCGTTTGACTCACGAAATCGTAATAACACGATTGCAAACAAACCTCGGGTTCAACCCCCTCCTGTTCCCTGGTATATATTGTTTACTCTAAACTGGCTAAAAAAACTTTTAAACTTTTGCATATCCCTCCATTTGAGTCTCCAGTACATCTTGATCAAGAAGTATAGTCCCCCTCCTGCTGTGCCTCGCCTCTCCTTCCTCACCATGTGGACGCTCTTGCTAAGACGACATCTGTTATCATTATTGAGAACTTGGCCTCTTTGATTGCAAGTATATCCAGGTCTCCTTCGTTAACTTTCTCCAATAGTTCACTCTGGAGGGAGGGAAGGTGGGAGGCTGGTCGAGATTGCGAGGGAGTTCGTATGGTTATTGGGTTGATTGACGTTACTCGTAGAGTTGCAGTCGTTCATGGATATAAATGGTACAAAATACCGACACGGTGGAAAATAAACACAAATGCTGTATAATGTGATTCTTTATTGATTATGGTTTCGCCCACACAGTGGGCTTTATCAAGTCACAAACAGATCTACCTGGGTATATGTACATAAGTATATATAGGGTGGAGAGTCAGGTGGAGAATGTTGGGTAGGTTGACTTTCCACCCTATATATAGGCTGGGGTAGTATTACCCCACCACAACACACAATGGGGAGGCTGGGGTAGTATTACCCCACCACAACACACAATGGGGAGGCTGGGGTAGTATTACCCCACCACAACACACAATGGGGCAGGCTGGTATAGTATTATCCCACCACCACCCACAATGGGGAGGCTGGGGTAGTAATATCCCCACCACAACACACAATGGGACAGGCCGGTATAGTATTATCCCACCACAACACACAATGGGGGAGGCTGGGGTAGTATTACCCCACCAAACACACAATGGGGCAGGCTGGTATAGTATTATCCCACCACCACCCACAATGGGGAAGGCTGGGGTAGTAATATCCCCACCACAACACACAATGGGACAGGCCGGTATAGTATTATCCCACCACCACCCACAATGGGGGAGGCTGGGGTAGTAATATCCCCACCACAACACACAATGGGAAGGCTGGTATAGTATTATCCCACCACCACCCACAATGGGGAAAGGGTGGTAGTATTACCCCACCACAACACACAATGGGGGAGGCTGGTATAGTATTATCCCACCACCACCCACAATGGGGGAGGCTGGGGTAGTATTACCCCACCACAACACACAATGGGCAGGCTGGTATAGTATTATCCCACCACACCCACAATGGGGAGGCTGGGGTAGTATTACCCCACCACAACACACAATGGGGCAGGCTGGTATAGTATTATCCCACCACAACACACAATGGGGGAGGCTGGGGTAGTATTACCCCACCACAACACACAATGGGACAGGCTGGTATAGTATTATCCCACCACAACACACAATGGGGGAGGCTGGGGTAGTATTACTCCACCACAACACACAATGGGGCAGGCTGGTATAGTATTATCCCACCACAACACACAATGGGGGAGGCTGGGGTAGTATTACCCCACCACAACACACAGTGGGAAAGGCTAGTACTGTAATACCCTTCCACAACACATAGTGGGGAAGGCTGGTATTGTATTACCCCACCACAACACAGTGGGGAAGGCTGGTATTGTATTGCCCCACCACAACACACAACGGGGAAGGCTGGGGCAACATTATACCACCACTGAGGGTGACAGCGCTTGTTGTTCTTGATCAAAAGGTAGGTCGCTTTGACATTGTGTCGGTGTCATTTCGTGGTACGTCGATGGGGGTGTAAGGAGAGAAGTTATTGGAAGGATGGGGGTATGAAAGTGAGGAAAAGAGGGAGAGAAAAAGCAAGGAATGGGGTGAGAGAAAGAATGAAGGGAGAAACAAGAGAAGAACTAAGTGAGAATATCCTGATGAGGGAAGAGGTGGATGTGTGAGACTGGAATGAGAGGTGAAAGGGAAATATAGAGGGAGGGATATAAGAAGAAATGAAGTGTTAGGAAAAAAGAGGGAAGGAATAGAAGAAGAAAAGTGGGAGACGAAGAAGAAAGGGATATAAAAAAAACAGAAAAGAAATGAAGAAAGTAGAAAGACTGAAAGAAGAAAAGGTGAGGAAAACAGAGAGGGACGAAGAAGGGTGTTAGAAACAGAGGGGAGAAAAGGGATGAAGAATAAGGGAAGAGGTAAGGTAGAATAAGGGTCGAAATTAGCTTTCCCTCTCTCCTTTCTCCCTCATTGTTATATCAGCACACAGCAGGCGAGCCTTTGCCGCTGCCACTATGAATAAAGTATTCCTAATTGCTTCAATAAAGTGCACCTAATTGCACCAATAAAGTCGCATAACAGCGTCATATCAACTTGGGGATCCGTCTGCCGCTTCAGGCGACCTCTGCCACCCTCCAAGGGACCTGTCTGCCGCTTGAGCTTGCTTCTGCTGCCCTAAAGAGATTAGTTGCCGCTTCAGACTGCCTTTACAAACCATCCTAGGGCCCTGTTTGACTTTTAAACTGCCTTTTCTACCCTTCAGAAGACCTGCCTTCCGCCTCAACTTTCTCTGGCACTCGCCAAAAGACCTGTCTGCCTCTTTAAGCTGCCATCCTCCAAGGGTCCTGTCTGCCATTTTTAGACTATTCTGTCAGAAAACAAAGCATCTGTCTGCCGTTTTAAACTTTCTCGGATCATTTCTGGTCACCTATCATGATCTAGTCTGGTATATAATAATAATAATAATAATAATAATAATAATAATAATAATAATAATAATAATAATAATAATAATAATAATTGAATTTCAGAATAATGTGCTGAAGGGGAGAAGTGAAACAAAAATGATAAAGAAAGGAAGAAAGAGATGAAGAATGAAGCAGTAAGGAAAGAGAAATATTGGACAAGGCTTCAAAATATGATAGAGGAACTTTCTGAAATTTGGAAACGAAGATTTTTGGAAGGGAACTGGCTTGGTGGAATGGACGTGGAAGAGAGGTAATGGAAAGGAACTGGCTTGGTAGAGTGGACATGGAAGAAGGGTAATGGAAACAAAAATGTGTTGATTTATGAGAAAATGGCGTCAGCGGGGCATATGTAACAAATATAAGGAGGCAGTGGAAGAGGAAAAGGAGGGAAGCAGAGATGAAGAAATTGAAAGAGCCAGAATAAAGAGGAGGAGAAGCACCGAGACTCTTTTCATACAAGCGCAGGGGAACGTGAAAGAAGAAAAACAAGAAGACAATCACTTAATTATTATACAGTCTCACGGACGAAAACAAATAAATAATAGCAATAAAAGTACACAAAAACTTGTAAAATAAATCCCCACGCATCGTTTTTTTTTTTAAATTGTCTTTTAGATAAGCTAATGTTATTTACGTAGCCTCAAGGATTTATAGATTGCCCCTTGTATCGACTACAAATGGAATATTTTATATTGAAATTTATGGCATACACTTGGCTGTGTGTGATATATGGTGACATTTATGCGTCTTGAGAGAGCTTCCTCGGAAGACTAACATGACCGTAATAATATACTTCAGAACTTAGGAGTTACAGGAGTTACAGGGAGTGAGGAAGATTCTCTCTACTAGTGAAGATGAGGCGTCCATCTGGTGTATGGTGAGGGGCATGCATACCCAATAGTGGTGTGTATATATAGGTCTTACTGATGTACTCATGCCCACTAGTTGTGTGTGTATATATCGTTCTTGCTGAGACACACACGCCTAGCATTTGTGTGTATACCAGTTTTCATAGGGTACACATAACCCAGTTGTTTGTATACTGGTTTTGATGGAGTACATACAGCCCCTGTTGTGTATACCAGTTTTCAGTGAGTACACACAGCTCCAGTTGTGTGTATACCAGTTTTCAGTGAGTACACACATCCCCAGTTGTGTGTATACCAGCCACCATAAGGTCCTCACCCCCCTCCAGTTGTGTATGTTGGCACACACAGGACCACCAAATGTTACTTCCTACATCAACATGAATTACACAGAAGAGAACCAGGAAGGAAAGGCATCATACCAACTAAAACATTCCTCTATAACAAGTGAGGTTGCCCATCATATAAACAAATGAGCGACCACAAACTACTTATGAATTCGACGAACCGAAAAGTTAATAAAGGAAAAGGTCGAGAGAAGCGGAAAAAAAGAGGAAAAAGTCGAGGGGTTGAAAGACGAAAATGGGGGAAAATTGTGTTTGTTCGAGGTCAAACAAATTCAATCTTAGCTTTTGCCAACACTTGTTTCTAAGTCTTATGTGTAGATTTTGCTCACTGTCACATTACACCACAGGTTTCAAAATATAGGTTACACAATACAAGTTACACAAAACAGGTTTCACTATACAGGTTACACTATACAGGTTACATTATGGTACAAGTAAACATGGCTACTGACATTCTACCACCTACTTCATTCTTCCTGCTGTTGCCTGTCAAGTACCCAGAAAGGTTACCAAATCTTTCCCGAGGCACAAAATAAGTGTGGCCACTATTTCCTCATCAGTCATGAGAGAATTTAGACAAGTGATCTTATTATAAATGGTATACAGTACCGACAAGTTGATAAGTAAGACACATTTGCTACTCTAGGAATGTTTATTGACGAAACGTTTCGCCCGCGCTGCAGGCTTCATCATTCCAGTACAGAGATGAATCAGAATCCTGGACACATCGTATTGATGGAAGACGATTAAGTCGAAGTGTAAAGGTAGTAAGATGTAATCGGTTCGTAATCCAAAAAAGAAGAGGATAAATATCTTAGCCTGAGGTGTATTTGTTATCCCATGCAGGGAATGTGATAAGGTATACATTGGTGAGACTGGTAGGAGCTTAAACCATCCCTTTGAACACATATACGCTTTGAATGATACACGGGAATTCACAAGGGCACTGGATGAGATGGGGAGATACGAGCTTGGTCGTGAGGGAGAGTAACCTGCAGAAACGTAGCTGGCTTGAGGCTGCCTTCATTGCGGTTTCGAACACACAAGCCCAGCTCTCACGTAGTCTCAGCATCTAAACAGTGTTCACCAAGCTGATTCTACCCCATTACTCACTCAACTAGTAGGTGACGAATGCTTAAGCAGCTGACATTACCAAACCTAACGCTTCCTAGGACAATTGATTTCCTTACCCTAAGTATAATTCGTTTTTCCACCTCCTTGCTTAATCTAATGGGTATAATAATAACCATAATTTTTAAAGTGATGGACGGGTAAGAAAGTGGAAGGCCTCGGTCAGATGACCAAAACCTCCAGCTGCGGGTCATCATATGACTAAAACCCGCGTCAGGAAACACTTGTCCTATTTCCTGACAAACCTTACCTAACCTAACCTAACTTGAGTGGCGAAACGTCTCGAGATTAAATATTCTGTGTATTGCATTTGTGTGTCTATTCCACATGTCACATTAAAGCGTCGCACCATACAGGTCACACTCTACAGTTCACACTACACTGTTTACACTCTAGGACATACTATGTAGATCCCACTAAGCAGGCCACACTATTCAGGTTACACTGAGCAGGTCGCACAATACAGGTTACAATGCTAGCACCACCCGCATAATAATTTCAGTAACTCTGGCAAACCCTTACTCACTAATTAATACAAACACTCCAGTGTTTACCACTAAACAACAAAATTAAATGATTGCGTCGTTCCTGTTGTCGGGCCGGATTAATTATCAGTCCGGTGTCATTATCAATCCGGATTCAGAATCATTCTGGATTCATTGTCAATCCCGATTCGTAATGCTGTCTGGATTCCTTATCTGGATTCGTAGTTAATTCAGATTTATAATCAATCCGGTTTCATACTTAGGTTCCATTATTGGTTCGGTTTCGTTTTTTAGTCCGGATTCTTTATTGTAGGGATCGTCAAAGCTCCATCTTCTAGCCTTCACAGACGCCATCTTCTTGGATTATTATTGTAAGGATTCTTTATTGTAGGGATCGTCAAAACTCCTTCTAGCCTTCACAGACGCCATCTTCTTGGATTATTATTGTAAGGATTCTTTATTGTAGGGATCGTCAAAACTCCTTCTAGCCTTCACAGCCGCCATCATCTTGGATTATTATTGTAAGGATTCTTTATTGTAGGGATCGTCAAAACTCCTTCTAGCCTTCACAGCCGCCATCATCTTGGATTATTATTGTAAGGATTCTTTATTGTAGGGATCGTCAAAACTTCTAGCCTTCACAGCCGCCATCATCTTGGATTATTATTGTAAGGATTCTTTATTGTAGGGATCGTCAAAACTCCTTCTAGCCTTCACAGCCGCCATCATCTTGGATTATTATTGTAAGGATTCTTTATTGTAGGGATCGTCAAAACTCCTTCTAGCCTTCACAGACGCCATCCTGTGGCATCTTCCCAAATAAAGATAATTAATAACATGCATTTTGGTCACGGGTTTCGCTTCAGCAGCTGCCTGCCTTTGTCAGTACATTGTCGAAAGCTCTAATCTTCAGAACACTCGTGACTTAAACCTGATCTTTAGAACACTCGTGACTTAAACCTGATCTTCAGAACACTCGTGACTTAAACCTGATCTTCAGAACACTCGTGACTTAAACCTATCTTCAGAACACTCGTGACTTAAACCTGATTCTTCTTCAGAACCTCGTGACTTTAACCTGATCTTCAGAACACTCGTGACTTAAACCTGATCTTCAGAACACTCGTGACTTAAACCTGATCTTCAGAACACTCGTGACTTAAACCTGATCTTCAGAACACTCGTGACTTTAACCTGATCTTCAGAACACTCGTGACTTAAACCTAATCTTCAGAACACTCGTGACTTAAACCTGATCTCTGTCTTCCCCTCACCTCTTTCTTTGACCTGTCATCTGTTTTTCCGTCGCCTTTCCCATTCTCTGAATTTCTCCATACTTTTCTCTTTCTTAGCATGGGCCTATGCTGGGACATTAACTTAATACTGGGAAATTAATACCGGGGGAATTATCTTAAAAATGAGGTATTAATACAATATCTAGGTATTATGCAGTGTGCTGCATTTAAAATATTGTAAAAATATGTTACAAATAACGCTGTCATTGACCGGGATTTGTACTGAAACCGGACAATGATATTATATATGGAGCGTTATTTATAATATATTTATACATTATTTTAAATGCAGCACACTGCATAATACAAGGTATTAGCGTAATACCAGGGTATTAACTTAATACCAGAGCATTAACACCGGGGTATTAACTTAATACAGGAGTATTAATACCTTGGTATTAATACCAGTATATTCCGCCGTAGAGAGGGCAGAATGGGCAAGCGAGAGAATTTCCCTTCTCAACCTATCAGTTGCTTCCAGGTGTTGCAACTCTGCATAGCTCCTGACGAAGCACGAGAGGGTGAAAGACCTTGAGCTAAAGATTTCCATACCCCTATGACTTGTTTTTCATTGTTGAGATTGCGTGTTTGCGATTGTATTGCAAAAGATAACACCACTTTAGGACAAGATTCTCTCTCTCTCTCTCTCTCTCTCTCTCTCTCTCTCTCTCTCTCTCTCTCTCTCTCTCTCTCTCTCTCTCTCTCTCTCTCTCTCTCTCTCTCTCTCTCTCTCTCTCTCTCTGTCTTCTTAACATTTCTCCTTCATTTGGTGCTGTCTATGTCCAAATTTAAACACCAGGTAACATAGGCCCCCTCTGTGTAGGGTCTCGTAGGCACACGGTGACTGCAGAAATAGTGGTAGAGATCTGCACACTACCTGTTGTTTCTTCGAGGACTCTGAACTGTATTATTATTATTATTATTATTATTATTATTATTATTATTATTATTATTATTATTATTATTATTATATTTTCTCGCTTTAAATGAAGAAACATAAAATAAGAAGATTAGGAGTTGTAGTAGAAGTAGTAACAGTAGTAGTATTTGTAGTAATAACAGGAGTAGTAGTAGTAGTAGTAGTAGTAATAGTAATAATAATAGTAGTAGTAGTAGAAATATTAGTAGTGTAGTAGTACATAGGAGTGCTATTGACAGGAGACAACTAAAGAGCTCTCGGCTCATACATAGGCTGAGGACTTAACACAATCTATTCTTCTTCTTCTTCTTCTTCTTCTTCTTCTTCTTCATCACCACCTCTTCCCTCTTCCCTCGATACAAATAAGGATACTTTCTAAGTAAACAGCTTCTGTGCGTGAATATTCCAGGTGTTCCAGCTAGGTTTCCTAAGTAGGACTTTTTTATACGGTAATTTCTGCCTCTCAGCATTATCATAATATTAATGGAAGAATTTCTTGGCCAGAATGAGCATCTGAGCGTCGCCTCGACTCCCGCAGCGCGACTCTGCATTCCTGAGAGGATTCCTAAACTATGTTCCCGTTGGGACTTGGTGTAGGATTCTCCTTCTCCCGGGAGATGGGTCCCCTATCCCCCGGCCCTTACTTCTCTTTGGCTGTGGGAGTTTAGACTTTCCGTTTCTTTACACGGGAAGTTAGTGGAAGGTTTTTTTAAGTCTTGTGGGTTTGTGGAGATGTAAGGGTGAGGGTGTGTTGTGTTTTGGGTATAGGAATGTTAAATGTATTTACGCACGAGTGGAGAAAAAAACACACACACACGCATACTGACGATACTGGAGGACAGGAGGGATAGGGGAGACATGATAACAACATATAGAATACTGAGAGGAATTGACAAGATTTATAGTGACAATGTTTCAGAGATGGAACACAGCAACAAGGGGTCACAACTAGAGGTTGAAACTTCAGATGTGTCACATGGATGTTAGGAAGTATTTCTTCAGTCACAGAGTTGCCAGGAAGTGGAACTATCTGGAGAGTGATGTAGTGGAGGCAAGATCCTTACAAAGCTTTTAGAAGAGGTACGATAAGGCTGTTGGAGCAGGGAGAGAGTGGACCTAGTAGCGATCAGCATAGAGGCGAGGACCAGAAGCTACGAATTGACCCCTGCAACTTCAAATAGGTGAATACACAACCCTTTGGTAACCATGCTGAAAATAAACACAAAGTCTTCTGCAATATCAAGCACCGAAGACTCAACCAATTTAACCCGAACTTCCTTCTGATATTCTGATGATATACTCTCTTGTGCCTCTCTCCTGCACACTGTTTTCCGCACCAAGAGCTCACTGAAAGGGCAGTAAATTCCCCTCTGAACATTTTATGTGTTCGTTCGAACATGGATCAGAAAACAAGGACAGTAAAATAATTTCTATATTCCTACGCACTCTCCCTGTTAGAAAAATTTAGCTTTTTATTTCACTCGGGGGTGAAACAACACGTGGGAGAAACGATTGTTTTCTGCTAAAATGTTTTTTTTTCGTTTCTGTGTTAATTTTTACAGGAAAATGTGGTCGCCTGCAGTGTGAGTCGTGAAATGTAGTTATGTGAAGTGTGAGGGGGAGGTTACAGGTGTGAGGGGGAGGTTACAGGTGTGAGGGGAGGTTACAGGTGTGAGGGGAGGCTACAGGTGTGAGGGGAGGTTACAGGTGTGAGGGGAGGTTACACGTGTGAGGGGAGGTTACAGGCGTGAAGGGAGGTTACAGGTGTGAGGGGAGGTTACAGGTGTGAGGAGGTTACACGTGTGAGGAGGTTACAGGTGTGAGGAGGTTACATGTGTGAGGAGGTTACAGGTGTGAAGGAGGTTACAGGTGTGAGGGGAGGTTACAGGTGTGAGGGGAGGTTACAGGTGTGAGGAGGTTACAGGTGTGAGGGAGGTTATAGGTGTGAGGAGGTTACAGGTGTGAGGGAGGTTACAGGTGTGAGGGAGGTTACAGGTGTGAGGAGGTTACAGGTGTGAGGAGGTTACACGTGTGAGGGAGGTTACAGGTGTGAGGGCGGTTACACGTGTGAGGGAGGTTACAGGTGTGAGGGGAGGTTACAGGTGTGGTGGGAGGTTACAGGTGTGAGGAGGTTACATGTGTGAGGAGGTTACAGGTGTGAGGGAGGTTACACGTGTGAGGAGGTTACACGTGTGAGGGAGGTTACAGGTGTGAGGGCGGTTACACGTGTGAGGGAGGTTACAGGTGTGAGGGCGGTTACACGGTGTGAGGGAGGTTACAGGTGTGAGGAGGTTACAGGTGTGAGGAGGTTACAGGTGTGAGGGTAGGTTACAGGTGGGAGGGAGGTTACAGGTGTGAGGGTAGGTTACAGGTGTGAGGGCGGTTACACGGTGTGAGGAGGTTACAGGTGTGATGGAGGTTACAGGTGTGAGGGGAGGTTACAGGTGTGAGGGGTAGGTTACAGGTGTGATGGGAGGTTACAGGTGTGATGGGAGGTTACAGGTGTGAGGGAGGTTACAGGTGTGAGGGGAGGTTACAGGTGTTAGGGAGATTACAGGTGTGAGGGGAGGTTACAGGTGTGATGGGAGGTTACAGGTGTGAGGGGAGGTTACAGGTGTGAGGGGTAGGTTACAGGTGTGAGGGGAGGTTACAGGTGTGAGGGGAGGTTACAGGTGTGAGGGGAGGTTACAGGTGTGAGGGGATGTTATACGTGTGAGGGGAGGTTACAAGTGTGAGGGAAAAATACAGGTGTGAGTGAAGGTTACAGGTATGAGGGAAAGTTACAGGTGTGAGGGGAGGTTACAGGTGTCAGGGAAGGTTTCAGGTGTGACTGAAGGTTACAAGTGTGAGTGAAGGTTACAGGTGTGAGGGGCGGTTACACGGTGTGAGGGGAGGTTACAGGTGTGAGGGGAGGTTACAGGTGTGAGGGGAGGTTACAGGTGTGAGGGGTAGGTTACAGGTGTGATGGGAGGTTACAGGTGTGAGGGTAGGTTACAGGTGTGAGGGGCGGTTACACGGTGTGAGGGGAGGTTACAGGTGTGATGGGAGGTTACAGGTGTGAGGGGAGGTTACAGGTGTGAGGGGTAGGTTACAGGTGTGATGGGAGGTTACAGGTGTGATGGGAGGTTACAGGTGTGAGGGGAGGTTACAGGTGTGAGGGGAGGTTACAGGTGTTAGGGGAGGTTACAGGTGTGAGGGGAGGTTACAGCTGTGATGGGAGGTTACAGGTGTGAGGGGAGGTTACAGGTGTGAGGGTAGGTTACAGGTGTGAGGGAGGTTACAGGTGTGAGGAGGTTACAGGGTGAGGGAGGTTACAGGTGTGAGGGGATGTTATACGTGTGAGGAGGTTACAAGTGTGAGGGAAAAATACAGGTGTGAGTGAAGGTTACAGGTATGAGGGAAAGTTACAGGTGTGATGGGAGGTTACAGGTGTCAGGGAAGGTTTCAGGTGTGACTGAAGGTTACAAGTGTGAGTGAAGGTTACACGTGTGAGGGAACGTTACAGGTGTGAGTAAAGGTTACAGGTGTGAGTGAAGGTTACAGGTGTGAGGAAACGTTACAGGTGTGAGGGAACGTTACAGGTGTGAGTGAAGGTTACAGGTGTGAGAACACTGTATGAATTATAATAGTGAGGAAAGTTTGGGTGAGGTGTTAGGGTGGTGATCTGTGGGTAGCATACAGGAGGGGGGCGGTGGGTGGCATTCTGGAGGAGGCGGTGGGTGGCATACAGAAGGGGGCTGTGGGTGCCATACAGGAGGGGGCGGTGGGTGGCATACAGGAGGGGGCGGTGGGTTGCATACATAAGGGGCTTTGGGTAGCATACAGGAGGGGCAGTGGGTGGCATACAGGAGGGAGGCGGTGGGTGTCATTCAGGAGAGGCAGCGGGTGGCATTCAGGAGGGGGCAGTGGGTGACTTACAGGAGGGGCGGTGGATGGCATATACGAGGGAGGGGGCGGTGGGTGGCGTACAGGAGGGAGTGGGCGGTGGGTGCCATACAGAAGGGAGGCTTTGGGTGGCATATCGGAGGGGCGGTGGGTGACATACAGGAGGGAGGGGCGGTAAGTGGCATACAGTAAGGAGGGGGTGGTGGGTGTCATACAGGAGGGAGGGGCGGTAAGTGGCATACAGTAAGGAGGGGGAGGTGGGTGGCATACAGGGTTGGCATACAGGAGGGGGCAGTGGGTGGCATAATGGAGGGGACAGGTGGGTGGAATACAGGAGGGGACGGTGGGTGTCAATTCAAAGGAAAAAGGCCTCTGAGAAGCCTCTGGTTCAACACCAGACGTTTCCCTCTCTACGTTTCCCCATTAATTGGGTCTGGGAGATCTGATAGTTATGGGGAATGGCAAGTTAATGGGTTTTGCCATGGATTAGGAAAGGAGCTCCAATTCCTTGGATAAAGAGCCCTATACCGGCATGAAGCTGGTGATCCTGAATGGTTCTACTGGGCTAAGATAAACTAGGCAAATCTGGACCAATCAGAACTTACAATCACAATTCCTCGTCTCCACTGACGAATCACAATAAGTTGACTACAAAAATCAAGGGCCACCTAGTAGTTTATGTATTTACCTATGACTACAAAATCAAGGGCCCACTAGCAGTATATGTACGTATCTATGAATGGCTGAGAAATGCATAATGCGATAGTATTTTAATGGGGTGGCTATATGTTATGTGTACTCATTAGTACTTTCCCATTTGTGGCTGCTGGGGTCGAGGCACAGCTCCTGGCCCCGCCTCTTCGCTGGTTGCCACTAGGTGTATGCTGTAGTGTATATTATGAAATACACCATGCTGAAGTGAGCATGGCATCTTAAAGACCAGTAAGTAGTCCCCAGACACAAGATACGTCTTTCCAGGATCAGTCAGCACCTCCCAGAATCAGCAGAACATTCAATGCCTCTCCAAATAAAAACCCTTCATATTCCATCAGAATCACGATGCCCTCCCAATCTGACAATCAGCAAGATCTCTCACTACAATCACCAAAACCCTTCATAACCACCCGGGCGCCTTTAAAGACCCCCAGAGAACCTGCAAGGGCCGACCAAAAGTTACCACAACTCCAGGAGCTTGGCGTCCCTCGCCCGCCTCACACATTAGGGACCAGCGCAGTGATAATGGGCCTCGCCAACGTTGACAAAGCCTCGGCTGGTGTTTTGTCCGACATTATTTTACGAAATGGGTTACATTTATATACTATCGTGCACCTTGCGTCATATTTTGTGTGTGTGTTGTGTGTGTGTGTGTGTGTGTGTGTGTGTGTATGTGTGTGTGTGTGTGTGTGTGTGTGTGTGTGTGTGTGTGTCTGTGTGTGTCTGTGTGTGGATAAACATTTCTGCATAAAACTAAACCTCTTGCTAAACGTATGAGTCTATGTCAACACTGTAACGTTAATGTTGAAAGCTTCATTAAATACGGAATTGCCAGGAGAGAGGAAGGTGTTAAGTCCCCCTGTATGACTCTACATTACTGGCAGGGAGGGTGGAAAGGGTCAAGTGCTGGAAGGGAGGATCCTTCAATGGAAGATCCTTCGAGGGAGGGTCTTTCAAGGGAAGTTCCTTCAAGGAGAATAATTCAAGGGAGAATCCTTAAAGGGCAGGAAGGACTTGTACTGGTTAAGCAATAATAATAATAATAGTAATTAAAATAATGAAATCATTATTATTATTAATCATAGGAGAGTGTATACCAGCTGGGAGTCATGCGACTCACCAAGGCAAGCCCTGCCTTGGTGAGTCTTGGGGACAACAAGAACCTGATCTCAGCGCCCACGACTCCGTGAGTATACCTAGTCAATGTAGCCAGTTCGGAGACCATCTTGGCCAAGAGCTCTCTCTCTCTCTCTCTCTCTCTCTCTCTCTCTCTCTCTCTCTCTCTCTCTCTCTCTCTCTCTCTCTCTCTCTCTCTCTCTCTCTCTCTCTCTCTCTCTTTCAATTTCCTACAGCACTGGAAAGTATGCCTTTCTGTGCAATATTCTTTCCCTCCCTCCTGGCCATTCTATTTTTTTCAGCACCTTTCATTTTTACAAAAGTGCTTTTTATAACTGTTAAAAGTTCTCCATTTCCCTTTACACACAAGAACAGTTTTACCTTCATTGTCCAAAAGTGGACACGTGTGTGTATATATATATATATATATATATATATATATATATATATATATATATATATATATATATATATATATATATATATATATATATATATATATATATATATATATATATATATATATATATATATATATATATCGTTATTTATTTGTCATTACATTCTCTTATTATGAAAAGTGATAAGTCTTGCTTTTATGTATTTAAATAATTGCATTATCTTTTACATTTTATTAAACAGTGTACATTGTATATCACCCATAAAAATGTGGTTTCTTATTATTATTATTATTATTATTATTATTATTATTATTATTATTATTATTATTATTATTATTATTATTTTTATTATTATCATTATTATAATTATGTGAAAGTGATGGAGGTTCGATCCTCCGTCCGACAAGAGACGATACAGACACTATTCTGTTAAGCTACTGAATAACTGTCTGTATACACCCTATTATTACTGTGTATGTATAGTCGTGTACAGAACGAGAGGTGTAAATCTTTATTTCTGGGACAAATGCATTCTTGACCGGTGGTGTACAGGTGACATGTAGTCTTAATGACTCGTGTAGTCGATAGGGCTCAAACTAATGAAACAGCCTTCTAATGAGAGGGGTGTGTAGGTACATAATCATATTTTTTAAAGGGGTGGATCGATAAGCCAGCGGAAGGACTCGGTCAGATGGCCAAGCTCCAGCTACGGGTCATTATATAACTAAAACCCCCCGCCAGGGAACACTTGTCCTGTTTCCTGACAAACCTTACTTAACCTAGACGGTGTAAAGCCCACAGGGTTTGTCAGAAGAGTGACAGGTATGCAGAACAAGCCTGTACTGGGACAACGTTTTGCTCTTAAGTAGAACCTGATAAAAACTCTGCTTAGAGCTAAACATTGCCTAAACGAAGGCTTGCTCAGCCTAACCTTCGTTTTGTCCACAATCCAACCAACTAACCAGCCAGACGGACACCAGGACATCGACATATAATGGTTCTCACTTACAAAGAACAAAAAAACACACATAGTTAATTAGAGAAGCTTACAACGTTTCAGTCAGACTTGGACCATTTACAAAGTCACACAAACACTTGTGACTTTGTAAATGGTCCAAGTCGGACTGAAACGTCGTCGTAACCTTCACTTATCGTTAGCAGAGAGGCCCACAGATTTAAACCCAGATAATTCTTAAACGCCGTAGCTCATACGATGGCTCCCCCACTACTTCCTTGTGGCCAGCACTCTCCCTGAACAAGGCTTACCTGGAGTCTACCTGGAGGGCATTCCGGGGATCAACGCCCCCGCTGCCCGGTCCATGACCAGGCCTGACTGGTTGATCAGGGCCTTATCAACGAGGCTGTTACTGCTGGCTGCACGTAGTCCAACGTACGAACCACAGCCCGGCTGATCCTGCACTGACTTTAGGTATCTGTCCAGCTCCCTCTTGAGATTAATTTATTACGAAACAATAGAGTATATAGACAGTGTTTTGCGTTCAAAGTAAGGTATTAATTTTGTTAAAAGTTGAATTCTTGATTTTTTCAAGTGTAATTTTGCATACAGACTTTTTATATTTCACGTGAATATACTAATGAGGTGTTAATAATAATTAATAACAGTATGATAAAAGTTTACTTACAATTTTGAATAATTTACACTTAGGCTTCCTGGTAAAGCCTTCGTACATGGTAGCAAATAGCGAGGATAGCAGTTCCTGGCCTCCGGTAATGTAATCACATCCTTCATGGGATTTTTATTCATGAATATGCGATGCTATTTCAGAATTACGCAAGCCAGAATAAAATATCGTGATTCTATTTACATTTTTTTGCGACTGCCATGGAGGGTTAGAAAAAGCTGGAGTGACTTCTGCCTTTTATAAGATTATATATATATATATATATATATATATATATATATATATATATATATATATATATATATATATATATATATATATATATATATATACATATATATATATCGATTTTTGTATAATGATTTTCTTGCATATGTCTGATTTTGTATTCTCGTTGACCATCTTATGTTTTTGGAGGCCCATCTTAGTGCTCGGTGAAACCCGGCCACTAAACTCGGGTATACGACTCCTCGTTTAAAAATTATCGTCTTAAAACGAATATAAACTGAGATGAACCCATGAAATGTCATGTGTCCACTATGAATTCTCACACTTCTTTAAGCGTAAGTATTAGGGGTTGAATTTAACGTAGCCTGCGCCCTCCTGTCATATTAAAACTCCAAGCTTGTTGTCAATATGACACAGGAGTCTCCTCCTCCTAACTTTTAACACTGGTGGCTGGACTGGAGGGTGGGAGAGAGAGAGAGAGAGAGAGAGAGAGAGAGAGAGAGAGAGAGAGAGAGACAATTTTTCATTCGGGTTTAGCCCTTGTGATTATGATAATAATAATAATAAATAATAGTAATAATAATAGTAATAATAAATAACAGTATTAATAATAATAATAATAATAATAATAATAATATTAATAATAATAATAATAATAATAATAATAATAATAATAATAATAATAATAATAATAATAATAATAATAATAATAATAATAATAATAATAATAATAATAATAATTAATAATAATAATAATAATGATAAATAACAGTAGTAATAATACTGTAATAACAAAAACAGCCACAGCAACAACAACAAACTCAAAAAAAAAAACAGCAACAAAAGAACTACCACCACCACCACCTCATCCACCACCAACAACAGCAACAAACACCAGAAAGCCAACAACAACAAAAACCACCACCACCAACAAAAACAATAATAAAACTACCAACAAAAACAACTGTAAAACTACCAACAACAATCCTACAATATCCTGACTTCAGCTTCCTAGAGAGAAACGAAATCAATGGATCGTAGTATATATATATATATATATATATATATATATATATATATATTCTCAAAAGAAAATATTAGTGGCACGATCTTCCGTTATTCACCTTTTCCATCTTAATCCTTACCCACCAACCCCCTTCAGTGGGGGGTGCCCTGATGCTGACGAATGTCTCTTGATCCGAGGACTTGGAACTAACCCCCTCCCGTTTTATGGATCGAACCTAATTGTATCCCCAGAATCTGTGTGACCTTCACGAGTATTAATTTTGTGAACTACGAATGAGTATAATAGGAGAGCTCCGCTTATACGGCAGGTTAGGTCAACTGCCTTAAAGTGAAACATGACTTCTTCTTCTTCTTCTTCTTCTTCTTCTTCTTCTTCTTCTTCTTCTTCTTCTTCTTCTTCTTTCAAATGCATATAAAAGCATGATAACGTAT
>WNWK01002372.1:97500-155000 GCA_009830355.1 Cherax destructor
TGGTTTCTATTCAATGTTTGTTTTTCTGAGATTTAATTGTGTAGCTAAGAGAACATCACATCCACCAATATCAAGAACGTGAAAACTTATTAGATTCTTGATAATGTTGCATGTGACGTTGTCTATGCTAGTTGGAGAGGTCTGATACCTAGCAGAGTGAGAATACTAGATGACATTCTCTTTGGTAATGTGGAAAATTCTGCTTTACTCTTGGATATTATAGTGTAGTAACAGCCTGGTGAGTATAGGCACATTACTCTTCGAGGAACGCAAGGCAAGAGATCCTAAATACTCTCAGATAGAATACTATGATGAGTCCTCTTACTGTCCTCGAGTTGTGGTGTGAAACGAAGTGTTTCCAGTAGACCATGAAATGCAATTTAATATCGTTCCTTCAAAGCAATACGTCAAGTAAAGGAAGGCAATCATCATGTTTACTCTTAATAGTGGTGTCAAGACAGGTGAGCAGGATCACTAGGATGTCGACCATGTAAGAGCCTCGTTTTCTTTAGCTCTATGGACAAAGAGCTCTTCGCCGGTACCATGGCACCATTCCAAGAGTCATGGCACCAAAAATTTAGACAAGTTCCAATAGACTACAGTGAAAAACTGTCTGAGCTATAGAGACAGAAGGGACTCACTTAAAAAAACTACATTTTTTAAGTGAAAATGTTGATCAATTAAGAGAAGACGCAGATGAAGTGCACCATTTCTTTCGAGGCTGTTTTGTGATTGGTCTAGGATCATTAGAGGACACAATGCTGATTACTGATTGGTTGAGGCAGCAAGGTGAAGATGGTGATTGGCGCAGAGGCTGCTGGATTCTGTTGATGCCCAGAGAGAATCTCCAGGATTGGTCTTGTCCAATCCCAGCCAACACGACCCCTCATTTCTCATCTCCCTTTCTCACTACCTCCCTCTCCTCTCATCTCCATACCTTCTTTCACCTCCTCAATTCCTCCTCTTCAACATCCACCCTTCCTCTTTCCTCCTGCAATTACCCATTCCATTTTCCTCTTCGCCTCCCTGTTCCCATCTGTCTCTTATATCTATCCACTTCTCTCTATTTTCTTCCCTACGCTGCAACCCTTAGCAGGTGGTGGTAGTAGTAGTAGTAGTAGTAGTAGTAGTAATAGTTGTGGTATTAGTAGAAGCCGTAGTAGTAATAGGAGTAGTAGTAGTAGTAATGGTGGTAGTAGTAGTAGTAGTAATAGTAGTAGTAGTAGTAATAGTAATGGTAGTAGTAGTGGTGGTGGTGGTAGTAGTAGTGGTAATAGTGGTAGTAGTAGTAATAGTAATCTCAGTATACGATGATTTCAAGTGATAGTAGAACTGAAGAGTAGTTTTCGAGTAGGTTAAGAAATCACTTTCTACTAGGCAGTCTTCTAGGAAGCTTCGCCTTCCGCTAGGCTATCTACTAGGAAGCTTTCCCTTCTACTAGGCAATCTGCTAGGAACCTTTGCCTCCTGCTAGGCAATCTGCTAGGAACCTTCGCCTCCTGCTAGGCAATCTACTAGGGACGTGAGCACGGAGAAGGGTGTCTAATTAGCGTATGTTAGGATATTGGTAAAAACTTCAGACAGTGTATTAGGTAAAAACGTTTCAAGTGCGACTTGTATGGTATATATTACGGCTACGTTTCGCTCTGGAGAGCTAAAAGTAGAACCAGTAAATGTTTAATTAGTTTTCACATGTGTTTTTGCAACATTTCGTCGGTAGTCATATCTAAAATTAATGGGAGAGAGCCAGAGACACAGACACAGGCATAGAGAGGAAGAGAGAGAGACAGAGACAGAGACAGAGAGGAAGAGAGGGAGACAGAGACAGAGACAGAGACAGAGAGAGGAAGAGAAAGGTCACATAAGAGTTAACGACTTTAATTTCATCGTTTCGAGGAGACGAATGAATTTCTCCCCTGTCTAATTGAAAAATAAAAGAACCCAGAACGGACCAAATTGTCGAGAACAGTACGTAGTTACGTACTAGTATTACCCGTGCAATGAAGCGATATTACCTGTGAAATATAGCGATATTAAGAGATTAATATAATGACTTATTATAAACAACGGGAAGGGCTAAACCATCAGGGGCCATTTAGTACCTAAGTACAGGGAAAAAATCAGGTAATCTTCTCCGAAGGTAATAATTGATATAAACGGTATTTAATTAATAATATCCTTGCATAAGGTACCTGTCGTCAGTTTAATACAGTCTCTAGCTATTAGACCTCTAATGTCTGCCATTTGTCTTACGCTCCATAAAGCTGTAGTATTATCCATTTGTCTGCCTCCTGCCAGGAGTGAAATATTGCCTCATAGCCAGGATGGCAGAGGCAGTAGTGCCTCCACGACTGCCACACCCGCTGTCACCCATTAATCAAAACGAGGATAATGAAAACACACACTTGTTTACCACTTCTTAATGATACTCTCTCTCTCTCTTTCTTTCTCTCTCTTCTCTCTCTCTCTCTCTCTCTCTCTCTCTCTCTCTAGATGTACTTCTATTAGCCATTTTTTGGCCTACTTCTTTGGCCTTTTCTCTGTTAATATGCTCTTATGCTGCCGTCCAAGGGAACGATGTGAACCGCACAATAAAGTAGCCGCCTCGGTGGCTAAATTTCCTCTGAAGGGGATTAAGCCTCGCTACAACCCGAGGATTTCTCAGCCTCTCGTGGTTTAGCAAAAGTAGTTTTAGTAAAATAAGCCTATATACAAGTTCCTCTGATCCGAAACGTTTGTATGGGATGAAAAGAAAGAAGGATCGTTAATGGGAACGTGTTTTTGTGTTTTAGATACTTTATTGCAAGCTACGTTTCGCTCACCAGGAGCTTTGTCAAGCCTAATGAGCGTAACTGGCCAGAGGTGATTGTGAATTGAAATATGTTTCAGGAGTTAAGAAGCGTCTTTAAAGACGAAGTCATCTTTATTAGTGAATTAATCTTTAAAGATGATATAATCTTTATTAGGAATACTCTCGCAACTGATAATGACGTCTTCTTAATAAAGATGACTTCATCTTTATTAGAAAGACGTCTTTATCCGTTGCGAGTGCAGACTTGCATACAAATTTAATGAAAAATATGTTGGATTCATCTTTGTAGTGGAGCGTGAAATTAATTAGTCTTTCTCTGGTGTTGTTTTTTTTATTGTTTAATTCAGTTTGTTTACACTTGAAGAATTTCCCAGCCACGTGAACTCCAGTGTGACGACACTGGTAAACAGTCAGACAAGTATCACCAACCACTGTCACCACTTTCTCTCTCTCTCTCTCTCTCTCTCTCTCTCTCTCTCTCTCTCTCTCTCTCTCTCTCTCTCTCTCTCTCTCTCTCTCTCTCTGCCTCTCTCAATTTAATAAATTAACAAAATTGAGGCTAAAAGTTTCTGCATTTATTTTACCACTTAAGAGCGTTTGTCCTACCTCAGTTCACTTCAAAATGGGCCATAGTACCATTATAGAATTATCATACAGGTATGTGTTTTATTGATACTAAGCGGCATGAAGAGAGTAAAGTTAAAGTTTAAGCCATTGGTGAGCTGGAGCTTTTGTTTTTGTCCAATGTTTTGTCCAGTACTTATGTTTTGTGCAGTGTTTTGTTCAGTACTTATATTTTGTCCAATGTTTTGTCCGGTTTGTGTCCGTCTTGGACCTAGAGAGTGTTCCTAGGGTCAACGCCCTTTCGGTCCAGTCCTAGACCAAACCTCCTAGTCACAGTATTATGACTTTTATTCATTATTGATGCTGAACATAGCACTAAGACCCCCAACAACTCTCCAGTGTTGAAAGCTCCACTGACATGACAGGTTCATCCAAGCTTTATCAAGGTGCGAGATGAGTATCTTTGAGCTATTCTATACCTTGTCCAGGAGTCAGAAAGGGAAAGAGGCAATCCAAGAGAGTGGTGTATATTCCAGATAAGAGCGAATTTGGGACTCATATGGAGTTTTGTATCCACTTCTGTCGAGCAAGTACGAGAGGTCAGTCCCTTAGCTGCCTGGCTTGCAAGATTTACCACATAGATCTTCATATTTGTAGCAGAGTTAAGTTTCATTGCGAGGATTTTGCTGTATTCTCTCACGAACTCTTGTAGTAACTTTATGCTGTTTAGAGACCAAGGGCTTCTCAGTTTAGTTCAAGTTCTTTCCCTCACCTCCCTGCTGCATCATTCCCTTCCCTCACTCTCTCTCGATTCCTTCATCCCCTAACTCTCAATCTCTCTCGTTCTTTCCCCTCCTACCTTGATCCCTCCTCTCTCTCTCTCTCTCTCTCTCTCTCTCTCTCTCTCTCTCTCTCTCTCTCTCTCTCTCTCTCTCTCTTTTCTCTCTCTCTCTCTCCTGCCTCCATCCCTCTCTTCTCGTCAACCTCACTCCCTCCTCCCCTCCCTGTTCTCTGTCCTCTCTCCCTCTACGCCCTCTCACTCCCACCTCTCCTCCCTCCCTCTACGCCCTCTCACTCCCTCCTCCCTCCCACTCTGCCATCCAGTGTAGCTTGGCCAGTAAATCTTCCACAGTAAGAACCAAGAAGCTATAATTTAACAACTTATTTTCCAGGACGAGTAAGTGAAGTGTGAGACGAATTAGTTGTAACAGCATTCACTAACGAGAGGGAGAGAGAATGAGTGAGAGAGGGAGTGAGACGGGGAAAATAGTAGAGAGAGAGAAGGAGGAAGGCAGTGAGAGAGCGAAAAATTGACAGAAAGAGGAGTGGAGACGAGAAGGAAGTAGAAAGAATACAAGAATACCGACAAATTGTTAAGATGGTGTCCCAAGCGATGGCAGTGTCGTGTGCCTCAAGAAGAATTCTTGCTAGAATCTCGGATATGTAATAAAGACGCTCTTATCGAACAAGGACACAAAATGTAATCATTTTAGGACATGGACATAAAATGTAATCACGTAAAGACAGGGACACAAAATGTAATCACTTAAAGCCAGGGATACAATATATAATAACTTTATTTCAAGGACACACATTGTAATCATTTTAGGACATGTTTAATGGAAATGGTTTGGGTGTGGGACCTTATTCACTCCAGTTGTACATTCACTCCTGAACTGAAGATAAGGTCTGGCAACACATCACTGGAGTGCTGTGTCCGGTAATTAGGTGGGCAAAGCTTCCTGATCAAATATTTCTATGTAAGCGGCGATATTTTAATTTCCCACTTTTTGTGTGTGACTGTTTTAGTTATAGCAATGAGGGAAGCCTCCAAATATCGACATTTATAAAGATTAGTTGACATTTGAACCAGTGTAAGGAGGTTTAAATAATTATCTCTGAAGGCTGTGGTATGGTAAACATCTGTGAAGAAATATGAAACCTAGGAACATATCTAAAATAACACATCTACGCATGCAGATATTGATAACTTAAACACCAGTGTACAGCAGTGAAACACAACCAGCCACTTAATGAAATGGAACGATGCGCACTTTATGACCAAGGAACTAGAAACCTGCAGATAAAGATGCCTCGAAGCATCATTAATCTCCATTTCAGACATAACTGCACAGAACGAAAGCAGCTTCGACATCTCTCAGACATGAGCACGAATCTTAAAACGATAAACCTTCCCTTCATCGGACAAGTCATATTAATGTTATTACTACAACTACAACAGCTACTACTACTACTACTACCATCACCATCATCCCAATTTCTACTGGCACTCACCAGTAGGCCTTTAATAGTGCTTATGTTCTTGACTTAGCCCGGCTACCTGTACCACACCATGTTTCGTTTATGCACTCTCTGTACTCTTGTTTGTACTGACTTGATAATGATCATGAAGAGTGATATGTACTCGTAATAATCTCAATTAATTTTATCTTTTTACCTAACCTACTTTTAGCTATTTTTCGAATATTTATACAAGACCAAAGCTGTATATCTGAAAACAGTGTAAGACAAACCAATGCTGTATTTGGCAACATTGTGGACAAACCATTATAGTGTATTTGGCAGGAATATAAACAAAGTCAGTCAATAAGGTCCTCCGTCAGATGTCCTCCATTCTCACCAACATCCGAACGTGACAAAACTGGCGAATGTAAACATTCTGTGTTTCTCGCCCCTTCAAGGAGGTGTTCCTTGATGTCGGTGAAGGAATATTGATCCAGTACCCGTAACTTGGTAGAAGGACCGATAACCTCAACTTGGCAGAGGGACCGATAACCTCAACTTGTACTGTCTTTGTAAAGAGAGATTGAAATGATGAAGCCACTGCTGGGTGAAACGTCCTCAAATTAAGATGTTCAGGAGATGCATATGTGTCTAATTTCTGCCCGAAATGCAACGCATGTTAGTGGCTTTTTCTTTGCCTAACAGTATTTTATTACACTCAAACTACGTTACCTATACACTGCAGAAAAGAAATTAATTTATTATTATTATTGTTATAATTATTATTATTATTATTATTATTATTATTATTATTATTATTATTATTATTATTATTATTATTATTATTATTATTATTATTATTATTATTATTATTATGTACCATCATAATACAGATTCTCCTGACGAACTCGTTCTGAAAGAGAGACAGTCGACTGACTGGCCGTTGGGAGATTCTCTTTCGTAAACGCACATTCGCATGTATAAAAATGTATATTCATGTAATATTTAGATTGCTTATTTGCTTTTAGTTTTTCATCTTTGAGTTGAAAATTGCGAAAATATATATATGTGTGTTTAGCTTGTTTCACTGGTGTTGTGGCAGCAAAGAAAATGCTGATGTTTATGACTGGTGAGCTGTGCCAGTAACAAATAAAAGGTGTGTTCGTGGCGGGTCCGATAAAATTTTCAGAAACTGATTGTAACCTGAAATAATTGTGTAATTAGAAATTGATAGCAAGGCAGTGTATTCAACTTCAGATCAAAGTTCCATCGTTGACATGCGAGAACAACACAGAGGATAGGTAGATAGATAGAAAGAGAGAGAGAGAGAGAGAGAGAGAGAGAGAGATTCAACAAAATTAGGTACGATTCCAAAGTTTTTCATTATGGAAGGTTTTAAAGCGTAAACAATATGCCACGGATTTAAAAAAAATAAAAATGTGTTATCACATATATTCAGTATTCATCCTAATTACTTCTGGTAATTTATTTTTTTGCCACTTACATTCTTGAATGAGCAACATGCTATTTGTTATTTTGCATAATTTTATTCTCCCATCTTAATATATTTCTAGGAAATGTGAATAAATTAATCTCTTCTAAAGAAGCCTCGTACAATTAACTTATAAGTTTGGGAATAATTTTAGTCGTTCGTTTCTTGAATTTCTGTTTTTTCGGTTATGTATAATTTTTTTCTTACTGATACAACACTAGTGGAGCTCTAGCTCAATGTCTGATAATCGGAAAAGTAATTAAATTGAAAGTTTGGATGGGGTTCAGATCTCTGACAATGAATATACAGCCTCTCCTCACTTAACGACGGAGTTCCGTTTCTAAGACCACGTTGATAAACGAATCAATAAGAATCCCTAAGTCATGTTGGTTACAATAGGAAGAATGACACCTGTCTTATACAGATATTTGCCCATCCTGTCTTTGGATCCAAGGTACTGTACGTTCCTTACGAGTTTAATACTTTCCATGGATATTTGGGGAAAAAACACAACAGACCCTTAAAAAGCAACGTAGAGGCCCTCAGTAACAAAGAAATTCATCTAAATTGTCTGGGATGAGAGAGACTCCTAATCTAGCACCTCTGCCATCAACATAGATCGACAAGACATAATACTGAGCCTCCATCACCAGACTCAGCACCCGGCGGCCTCGCTGTCAATGGGACATTTATATCTGTATTGTATAGGCATCCCCACACCGCTACACCATCGCCTGTCACCCACGTTATATACGAGGGAAATCTGTGTAGGTAGTGGGGGATATTGGGAGGGACTCGTTCTCTGCTGTAGCGTCGATGGAGGTGATAAAAGAGGGAGGTGGTGAGTGCAAGTGACTCAGTATTCTTTCTCTGGCGTCGATAGAAGTATTGAGGAACGAAGAGTAACGTTCCTTCATTTTTGGTATTAAAGTATTAAAGGGATATGGTGTGTGCGTTTGGGGATGTGGGAGAGGAAGGCTTAGTCCCCTTACTGTGGTGTCGAGGGGTGTGCTGGGGATGAGAAGGAAAAGTTTCTTTCTTCCTTTAATACTGGGGAAAGAAGAGTGTGTGTGGGTGTGTTGTGAGAGATAGGGAAGAGGGAGGGAAGGGAGGTGGTGTGTGGATAAACAGTGAAAAAACAACGATTATTTAAGTTTACTACAAGTAGATTTTTCTCTTGCTGGAGGGAAGAGAGAGAGAGAGAGAGAGAGAGAGAGAGAGAGAGAGAGAGAGAGAGAGAGAGAGAGAGAGAGAGAGAGAGAGTTATGCATAGGGTCGATCATTTCTCTGCATTTTTCTCTACGGATCAATGGGACGAAAGTATAATTATCCGCATAACTTTCTCCGAGAATAAGAGCCCAATTAACGTAAACAGCCCAGCGTGAACTACTAGCCTGAGCAACCAACGTGAATAAGCCAGATGAGCAACTAGCGTGAACGACCAGCACGAACAAGCCAGCGAGCTTCACACACGCTCCTAAGTTGATTTCCAAGACGACAGTTTTCCCGAGTACCAAATTTCTGAAGAGCTTAATGGCTAAGCTGACCCTCTCTCACACCTACGTTGCTGAAAATCCAAATTCAAATTATTTTTTTTTTTAGTCAAAATTTGTGAAAAACTTGAAATTGTAACCGACCAAATGTATACGTGGAAGAAATCACAGTGAAAAGCGTGAAAAAAATGACCACAGTTTAAATAAGAAATAAAACCTAAGCGCTTTCATGTGGTTACACACACATCTTCAGTGAAATAGGAAGAAGAGGCAAGAGAAGCACATTTTATATATATACATATTCGTGACAGTCAAGCTACAGCTCTTGGGCCTTGCCTCGTAGCCACTAATCTATCTCGACATGTCACTCAAACTTCATATTTTTAAATATTTACATTTGATTATTATTAGTATTATTATTAGTATTATTAGAATTATGAGGAAACACTAAATTAGTATGGGTAATACAGCCCCTGGGAAAATTTTAATGCAATCAGGTTTGATCAGAGGAAAGAGACGTTAGCTCTAATGTCTAGGTGACTCTAAGATTTTTCTACGAAATCGTAAATATCGTCCTGTCTCCTCCTCTTTTTTATATCATGTGTAACGCTTTGTGACTCATATGGGTTTAGCACTAGATTTTTTAATATAATGTACAACGTGTATCGTGTATGCTGTGACCAAGTTTCCTCTGATCCGTCATGCCTCGAGTGTCGTGAGGTTCAGCTTTTCAATAGCGTCCTTGTGATTAAGGCTTTTAAATTTAGAGATAAGTTTGGTAGATAAAGTGCGAACATAAGTATTTTCACTGTTTGTTTGAGATATCAAGTCTATGATATTGCTGTTGCATATTAAATCTAAACTTTTTTTCCTCCATCACTAACCCCTTTACTTCCATACAAAAAAATTATCGCCATTATAAAGGGACAGGAAAACAAGACGGTCAGAAAAATTGAATTGAATTATTATTCAGTTATCAGCTACATCAAATATTTACCCCTTGTCATGTAATTTTTTACCCCCAAGGGGTAAATTTACCCCTGGTTGAGAATCACTGCAAGAGAGGCCTGGTCACAGACCGGGCCGCATGGGCGTTGACCCCTGGAACACTCCAGGTAAACTCCAGGTAAATGGTGTTTATTTCCTTGACGGAGTCCTTGAGGTGTGTGCGTGTTTATGTGCGAGCAAGTAAATATTCCCGGCACTCAGCCTCACAACACTACAAGATGCGGGTCCTCTGTTAGTGGCTCCTCATATAACCCAACGTCTACTATTTACATACCAAGACAAAGCCGCAGGAAACACACAGAGGACAGAGCTTACATCTGGCAATGAATATTCACGTGAGAACATCGCATCTGACCAGACAGCCTGCTGCTGGGGCTCCCTCAGCGTCCCAATGTGCTGACGCTAGTGAACCTTGTCACACCTCTACAGTGATGATTCTACAGGGCTGTTACACTGCAGAATAATCGCTTCTATCGTGATGCCGAAGGTCACATCTACACACAAACACACCCTTGTTTTACGCTGGCATACGAGGGTCACTGTAATGTTACAATATCCTTGATCTCTGATGCTCACTTTGTTTATATAGATGGCCTACTGCCGCTCATTAAGAACCAAAAGACGAGTTGTAGAACAAGTTTCTATTAGGAGAACGTTTCGATTGGTGTTTTATTTTTTATCATGAAGCGAAACGTTGTTATGACTTGGAAAATCTCTTTCGCAATATGTAACTTGAATTATTTCATTATATTTTCCAAAATAATGAATTCAAACAATGACCGATGTGAAATGAAAACCTCAGCATATTCTGGAAGCAACAAAACTGTGTAAGGAGGATTTCAGAACCAAGCCAACGACCACAGTCACGGACTTAAAAATACAAGACTGCCGAGTTCTGAATCCACCTTAAAAATATGCTAAAGTGTCCTTAATATATATATATATATATATATATATATATATATATATATATATATATATATATATATATATATATATACTGAGACAAGGACAAGGACAACTCTTAAAGAGGATTGGTCAAAGTCTCGTTGCTTTTGAGAACAGATTCGCCCGTACTTGAAGCTCTATGCTGAGCGAAACGTTTTAGCAGTAAAAACGTGATGTGCAACGTGTGTCTTCCTTCACTCTTGTCGGCAATACGCTATTTGGATCTCGCTTGGAATATTTAAGGCAAACACGACGCTCCATTTTGGAATTTCCCTCTGTGCGAGGCCATAAACCGCGTTGGGCAGCAAGGATTTACGTCTCTAGTCCAGCCGCTCTTGTTATCCTAACCTAGCTGAGGTACGAGGCTCTGCCTCATTCACCTAAACTAATATTCTCAGAGTAGAGTAATTGGAGATCCGTTTGTGCCAGGAGGGGCCTAACGATTTCTAAACAAGAGCTGTGTCCAGTTTGGACATGATCTGTGTTTCTCTCAGCAGAGAACCTGACGCTTCCAACAGTGTAGAAGGTAAGTTACAACACTCGTGTCCATTAAAATAATATTTTACAGCAGATGTTTCCTGTATTGCGGAAAGTGAAATGTAAAATTTCAATGGTAAGATAAGAGCTGCAGTAAAATCCTAAACGAGGGGCGGTATCGGCAGTAAGTATACAACAGGTGGCTCGATCTAAAAGAGCGGCAGACTGGCCAGTGTGTTAGCTTTAATGGTAGGGTAACGTGAGGGTCTATCTACCTGGAGGATGTTCCGGGGGTCAACGCCCCCTCGGCCCAGGTCTTGACCAGGCCTCCAGATGGATCAGGGCCTGATCAACCAGGCTGTTACTGCCAATTCGGGTATATTTCCTGATCCTCACACAAAGCACAAGTCTACCAGGAGGGTATTCCGGGGATCAACACCATCCCCCCGCGACCCGGTCCATGACCAGGCCCCTTGGTGGATCAGGGCCTGATCAGCTAGGCTGTTACCGTTGGCCGCACGTAGTCCAACGTATGAACCACAGCCCGGCTAATCCGCCACATAATTTATTTCTAAGGTTAGTTTATTGTGGTCGTGTCAACGGCATAGTGTGAGAAGCAGAGTGACATCAATATTAAAGGTGTCAGCATCAATAAGGTGGTTTAAGCAGCAGCAAAGTGCCAACAGCAGGATAATCAACAGCGAAGTGCTGGCAGTTGAAAGCAGTTGAAGGCACAGAGCCGTCAGTGTTGCCACAACTTGAGGGGTTCAAAGGTCAATATCCTCTGGCCTGTGGATGTCCAGAATGTAATGAAGAGGTTTAATGGAGGTTCCGGCACCAGAGAGCGCCTCTTCTGAACTCCGCCAGGCGCAGATGAGCTGAAGGAGGACCAGACCACCGCCAGGAGGAGACAGACTGACGGAAGACCTAACCACCGTCAAGTGTACATGTATATATATATATATATATACCACTTTGTTTGTATACCCTAGGAGACCAACATACTAATATGAAGATAGTGTATTCGACAACAGTTGTAAAATAGAGTAGTGATAATATAGAACAGCAGGTATGTTGAAGTAAACTTTAGAAATGTGAGAAAGTGCGTTACCCCAGAGATGTGTACAGACTGTGGACACTGATGTGTAGGCGGCATTAAACTGTCTTGTTGTCAGAGTAACTGGGAAGGGCAATAACTGCCTGAGTGGGACACTTGTTGAGAGGTGACAACCCTAAATGGTACAGAGGATAACCAATATACAAGCTGCTCCAATTGTCATGGCTCCGACAGCAAGTAAACGCGCATATATATATATATATATATATATATATATATATATATATATATATATATATATATATATATATATATATATATATATATATATATATATATACAAGGATGTGTGATGTCACCGTGGTTGTTCAATATATTTATAGATGGGGTTGTATGAGAAGTGAATGCGAGGGTCTTGGCAAGAGGTGTTGGGCTAAAAGATAAAGAAGCAAATACAAAGTGGGAGTTGTCACAGTTGCTTTTGCTGATGACACTGTGCTTTTGGGAGATTCTGAAGAGAAGCTGCAGAGGTTGGTGGATGAATTTGGTAGGGTGTGTAAAAGAAGAAAATTGAAAGTGAATATAGGAAAGAGTAAGGTGATGAGGATAACAAAAAGAATAGGTGACGAAAGATTGGATATCAGATTGGAGGGAGAGAGTATGGAGGAGGTGAATGTATTCAGATATTTGGGAGTGGACATGTCGGCGGATGGGTCTATGAAGGATGAGGTGAATCATAGAATTGATGAGGGAAAAGGGTGAGTGGAGCACTTCGGAGTCTGTGGAGACAAAGAACCTTGTCCATGGAAGTAAAGAGGGAATGTATGAGAGTATAGTTATACCAACGCTCTTATATGGGTGTGAAGCATGGGTGATGAATGTTGCAACGAGGAGAAGGCTGGAGGCAGTGGAGATGTCATGTCTGAGGTCAATGTGTGGTGTGAATATAATGCAGAGAATTCGGAGTTTGGAAATTAGGAGGAGGTGCGGGATTACCAAAACGATTGTCCAGAGAGCTGAGGAGGGTTGTTGAGGTGGTTTGGACATGTAGAGAGAATGGAACGAGACAGAGTGACTTCGAGAGTGTATAAATCTGTAGTGGAGGGAAGGCGGGGTAGGGGTCGGCCTAGGAAAGGTTGGAGGGAGGGGTAAAGGAAGTTTTGTGTGCGAGGGGCTTGGATTTCCAGCAAGCATGTGTGAGCGTATTTGATAGGAGTGAATGGAGGCATATGGTTTTAATACTTGACGTGCTGTTGGAGTGTGAGCAAAGTAACATTTATGAAGGGATTCAGGAAACCGGCAGGCCGGACTTGAGTTCTGGAGATGGGAAGTACAGTGCCGGCACTCTGAAGGAGGGGTGTAAATGTTGCAGTTTTATAACTGTAGTGTAAAGCACCCTTCTGGCAAGACAGTGATGGAGTGAATGATGATGAAAGTTTTTCTTTTTCGGGCCACCCTGCCTTGGTGGGAATCGGCCGATGTGTTAATAAAAAAAAAAAAAAAAAAAAAATATATATATAAATATATATATATATATATATATATATTATATATATATATATATATTGTGTATTTTAGGATATTGTGTATTTTAGGATATTGTGTATTTTAGGATATTGTGTATTTTAGGATATACATATATTTTAGGATATACATATATATATATATATGTATTATATATATATATATATATATATAATATATATATATATATATATATATATATATATATATATATATATATATATATATATATATATATATACATATATATAATGTTCGAGAGGCTGGAAACAGGAACAGAGGATACAGGTTGAAGCTGAAAAAACAGATGAGTCACAGGGATGTTAGGAAGTATTTATTTAGTTTTAAAAAAGTCAGGAAGTGGAACGACCTTAACACTGGAGTGGCAGAGGAAGGAGAGAGGAACCTGGGAGTGGCAAGCGAAGAAGCGAGGCCAGGAGATGAGACTCGACCCCTGAAATTACATACACACACACACACACACACACACACGTCTCTTAACGCCAGCACCAGGGCTGTTTACCCGCGATATAGGAGCAAGTGTGTAAATAGCAACGTGACAGCTGCAGCAGTAACAACAATACTGGCTAACTGCTCCTCGCTAAGTGAGGCCCTGCAGCAGTCTGCTGTAATGTCTGCTGTGTTGTTGACGGGGAAGGGGCACAACTTTACAGCAGATACAGAAACCTGCCAGCAGTCTGCTGTACTGTCTGCTGTTGGCGAATGCTTCAAGTATACAGCATAGTCTGTCGTGTAACCCAGACCACCTAACAAGCATAAAAAAGGCTAAAGTCACCTGTACAGCAGAACCCAGGAAACAGGACAAGTGTTTCCTGACGCGGGTCTTACTCAAATGATAACCCGGAGCTAAAACTTTTGATTAAGTACCACTCATTCGTGGTTACAAAAAAAAAAAAAAAAAAAATATATATATATATATATATATATATATATATATATATATATATATATATATATATATATATATATATATATATATATATATATATATATATATATATATATATATATATATATATATATATATATATATATATATATATATATATATATATATATATATATATATATATATATATATATATATAACATGAGATACTCGGATATACCCATCCACGTGTACATGCAATGTTCTACATATATATGCAGTGGTGAGAGAAGAACGGGGAGAGAGCCTTCTGCTTTTCTATTCTAAAAATCGTACATCTAGATAATACACGACTGTATAAAGAATTAGACACATGTGGGCATCTGGGTATCTTTATTTATAGACGTTTCGCCATTTCTGCGATAATGCAGAGAAGAAATTAAATGGCCTCTCAGAGTTAGACAGCAAGTCACATTTTTTTCATAATGGATAGAGACAGTCTCATTCAGCCGTTTTAAATTTTCTATCATATAATAGTTCCATTGATTTCTTCGATTATTTTTTGAGATATGAGGATGATAGACATATGATCAGGACCAACACCACACAGGAACGTATATTCTGGGTGTGGTGGGTGAGCGCCGCACACCCACCAAAGAACGTAAATTCATCAAAATTATTAAAAACTCACTTAACAATATAATAATGGATCGTAAGGAAACTTAATTTTTCTGTGCCCTGTTATGAAATATTGTGGCAGTTGTTCTGGGTGATACTTATGCCAGAGTAGTAGGTTCAGCACGGTAGTACAGTGCATACGCAATAACAATAACCACTACGCCACTGCGATACAGTGGATGACAATCGTACTAATGTACTGTATGTACAAGGTCATGTTCTGGAAACAAATGAAATAGTTGTTACTGTACCGTGGCTGGAACAATTCATATCTAAATCACAAGATAAAGATGAAAACTAGGTGTTTCCGCCTGTACTTGATCGAAACGTTGTTTTCCATCTCTAATTTGAGATTTAATTATTAGCAAATGGAGATTGAATGGGTCGTTGCTTCCTCTCTGGAGTGTCTGCCGATATTTAAGGCCACGTTCCGAGAGGCGTAGACCAAATCAACTTTCCATTTTATTTTTTGTGTTTATGATCAGGAAGTTAAGGGGTGACAAGAGTCCATCCAGGTGGCTGTAGATTTGGTAGGGTCATTGTCTGGAAATTAATGGTTAGAAACCCGTCCTGGAAGCTGTGGTTCTAGCAGGTCACAGTCTGGAAGGTAATGATTGGCAGGATCTCTTCCTTAAAGCTGTGCCTCTTGTCGAGTCTGGAAGCATAAAAAAATATAGACTTCCGTCCTGGAAGCTTTAATTTTGTCCTGATCTGGAAGCTAAGTGTTGACATGATCACTTTCTCAAAGCCACAGACAACTTGTATGATCGTGCAGCGAAGGTTAAGCTCACGGTGCAGTATCGAGCTCACGTTGGTAGTATCACGTTCCAGAGCCTGGAGAAGTAAAAGTCACGTCCAGGAGAGGAGAGGGAGGCTGGAAAGAGGAGGGAGGGATAAGGAGGCAGTAATGACGCATAAGAAGAGCAATGTAAGTAGTGGACCAGCCGGTGTGAGGTGCTCGTTACCCTCGTAAGTTGCTCGGGAAACATTTCTAGGAGGCCTTTACCTTCCTACTCCACCAAATAATAATTTACTGAGGAAATACCTCCAGGAAGTTCCCATTTTTTTTCTACCACGGCAAGATATTGCCTTCCAACTTAGCCGAGGTAAATATACAGCAAACTTTACACTCCTAGACCAAGACACTATTTTCTACTGTGTCTAAGGTAACACTCTCAGAAGAAGCCTTACTTTTTTCTTTAAGAAACTCAATGCCTCCACTTGTTTGGATCACGCCTGATTACTTTTCTTCTTCCAGGCACTCCATAAGACCTACGAATTTAGTGCTTATCCATGTAATAATAATAACATATCTTCATTTACTTGGATCACTAACATCATCATTCACTTGGAACTCCAACATCATCATTTACATCGAACTTTAACATCATCCACCTGGAACTCCAACATCTACATCCAACACTTCTGGATCTTCAGCTCTCGATTCCCAAACTTCCATAAAGAGTAACTTTTGGAAAACAACTTCTGGACCACTTTGCTGTAACAGCTCCTTAACTTCGGGTGTAATTTCTCATGGATTTATTGCCCTCAGTTCCTCCCTGACGGTCAGAAACTTTTAGTAGCTGGAACATGGCAGCCCTATTCCAGCCCTCTTCCAGCCCTGCCTCCAACCTTCACTCTAGCCCTGCCTCGAGTCTTCCCTCCAGTTCTCCCTTCAACCCAACTCTAGCCCTCCTTCCAGCCCTCGCTCCATAACTCCCTGTAACTTTCTCTTGTGCTCTTCCTCCAAACCTCCTCCGACTCCTTTTCCAGTCTGTCATCAGCCCTCTGCCAGCCTTCCTCCAATCTTCCACCCCTCCACCACCACTATTCTACCCCTCCACCACCACTATTCTACCCCTCCACCACCACTATTCTACCCCTCCACCACCACCACCACTCTTCCACCCCTCCATTAGCCCTCCACCTGATCGTATCCCTCCTAAAATTTCACGCGCACACAACTAATCCCGCGACCTGGTTCATTTGAGAGTGCTCTAAAATTATCGAAATAAAATCACACACCGGTCAAATCACCTCATTCGGAGCGCTAATGGTCGTGGGAACGGACACACTATATCACAAAATGAAGACACATGCATATACTGCTATAATCAATGTATAATTACCGTCAATTCATGCAATACCAAAAGCCCAATTTTACAAAAGTTAGACTCTGAATATTGGCCTCTCTGTCACGTGGTAATTTGCGTGAGGGATGGGTCGAACACTATCTTCAGTGCCGCTCTTGCTTGAGAAGGGCTCTTAATCCGAGGAAATGGAGCTAATCTATTCTTTCTCGGATCGAGCACGATTACTCCGGCATTTCCAATAGGTGCGTTGGACCCTACGGTTTAGCTCTTTCTCGTGAATAAAATTTACTTTAAGTATGATAAACTCTAATACTGGTGAAGAAATTTTGATCCAAGGGAATGGAGATAATGTGTATGTCTCACTAGGTGAACAAGGACGACAGATTCAATAGATTTCAGCTAACGTCTAACTCTGCTGTCTCTAGTGTGTCATACCCATAAATCAGAAAGAGTATTGGTCCTACCTATCCTTGAGGAACCCCACTTGTTATACTTTCCCATCCTGACATGTCGGATAATCACTTGTTTCCCCTTTCCCCTAAGGTAGTGTTTATTCCGTGTTATGCCTGCTTGAGGTGCAGGAATAGTTAATCCACCCATCCTTCTTCCCTGCCTCACTTCTTCCCTGCCTCACTTCTATCACTTTGTCATGACACTCCAGGAGGTTTGTGAGACAAGATTTGCAATCTCTAAACCCGTGATGGTTATGTTTGTGAAACCACTGATCTCCAGGTGCTCCATCACTCTCCTGATTATCTTTTTGTCTGACATAGAGTATGCATGTTAGTGATGCTGGTTTGTAGTTTGACGCTTCCTGTCTGTCTCCTTTCTTAGACAGTGGGAATACACTCCCTGGCTTTCAGATCTCTGACAGTTGTTCTGTATTCGTTGACTAGTACATTATAGCTACCTGGGGATAGGGCTTCTGCTCCCTCTAGCAAAATCCATAGTGACAGTTGGGTTCCATTGCTTATGAATGTGTGTGTGTGTGTGTGTACTCACCTAGTTGTGGTTGCAGGGGTCGAGTCTTAGCTCCTGGCCCCGCCTCTTCACTGGCCGCTAATGGGTCACGCGCCCTGCTCCGTGAGCTTTATCATACCTCTCCTTAAAGCTATGTATGGAACCTGCCTCTACTACATCGCTTCTCAAGCTATTCCACTTCCCGACCACTCTATGACTGAAGAAATACTTCCTAACATCCCTGTGATTCATTTGAGTCTTCAACTTCCAACTGTGTCCCCTTGTTGCTGTGTCCCATCTCTGGAACATTCTGTCTCTGTCCACATTGTCTATTCCTCTCAGTATCTTATATGTCGTTATCATGTCCCCCCTATCTCTCCTGTCCTCCAGTGTTGTCAGGTCGATTTCCCTTAACCTCTCCTCGTAGGACATACCCCTTATGTGCGTGTGTGTGTGTGCGTGCTCTTGCATATGCGTGCATACACGTGTTTGTATGCCAAAAGCAAATATAATACCCTCTAATTTTTCAGAGTAAAATACACTAGAAAACGAAAACAACACAAATAAAGCGACACAACACAGTAATGTGTTGACGTTTAGTTCTGGACTCAACAACACCTCGATCGTGACACGTTAGAACTGGTATAAAATTCTTCCAAACCTGATTAATAGGATATTTATCTTCGATATAGAAAATTAATTACTGACCAGCGCCAGTATTGACAATCGTTATCGTGACTGCCCCTAATTACAGCAAGATATATAACCGATAATTGCAGTTGTATTGAGAAGAAAGTTTCACCAATATATATATATATATATATATATATATATATATATATATATATATATATATATATATATATATATATATATATATATATATATATATATATATATATATATATATATATATATATATATATATATATATATATAGAGAGAGAGAGAGAGAGAGAGAGAGAGAGAGAGAGAGAGAGAGAGAGAGAGAGAGAGAGAGAGAGAGAGAGATAAAGAGAACGGGAATCAGACAAAAAATATAATGGTAACATAAATAAAGGAGGAGAAACGGGTAGAAATATAGAGAACGGGTGACGAGTATAGAATCGGGTTTTAAATAAAGAGACCGGGTAACAAACCTGGAGAACAGGTCACAAATAAACCAGGACTAATTTATTTGACTTTGCAAAGTTTCCACATCCGTTACTCTTCTGAAGTTGTACTCAGCTGATCTCTTGTGTGTACTTACCGCCAGGGGCAGGACTGTCGACGTGGGTAGTGGCAGGGGTCAGGAGCAGGACAGTCGACGTGGGTAGTGGCAGGGGTCAGGAGCAGGACAGTCGACGTGGGTAGTGGCAGGGGTCAGGAGCAGGACTGTCGACGTGGGTAGTGGCAGGGGTCAGGGGCAGGACTGTCGACGTGGGTAGTGGCAGGGGTCAGGAGCAGGACAGTTGACGTGGGTAGTGGCAGGGGTCAGGAGCAGGACTGTCGACGTGGGTAGTGGCAGGGGTCAGGAGCAGGACAGTCGACGTGGGTAGTGGCAGAGGTAAGGGGCAGGACTGTCGACGTGGGTAGTGGCAGGGGTCAGGAGCAGGACAGTCGACGTGGGTAGTGGCAGGGGTCAGGAGCAGGACAGTCGACGTGGGTAGTGGCAGGGGTCAGGAGCAGGACAGTCGACGTGGGTAGTGGCAGAGGTCAGGGGCAGGACTGTCGACGTGGGTAGTGGCAGGGGTCAGGAGCAAGACAGTCGACGTGGGTAGTGGCAGGGGTCAGGAGCAGAACAGTCGACGTGGGTAGTGGCAGGGGTCAGGAGCAGGACAGTCGACGTGGGTAGTGGCAGAGGTCAGGGGCAGGACTGTCGACGTGGGTAGTGGCAGTGGTCAGGGGCAGGACTGTCGACGTGGGTAGTGGCAGGGGTCAGGAGCAGGACAGTCGACGTGGCTTGGGGTAGGAGCCAGGGGCGACGCTGAAGGGGATGTATTGAGAACATAGTAAAGTGAAAACTTGATATATAGGACACCCACAGTCTCGGAGAAACTAATTAATGTACTTAAGGGGAAAAAATGACAGAACTGTATAAAAGGCCAAATCACATATTGAGGTCCGTGGTTCGATCCCTAGTACGAGTGAAAACGTTAAGACGTGTTTCCTTAAAACACCTGCTGCCCCTATTCACCTAGCAGTAAAATAGGTACCTGGGTGTTAGTCAACTGGTGTGAGTCGCATCCTGGGGACAAAAATGACTTAATTTGCCCGAAATGCTCTGCATAACCAGGTGTTTCTGTATAGTAGCATGTCTTTGATGTCAGCTGTGGTGTGTATACCTTGTACATGTACTTGTAGAAAAAATAAATAAAGATTCCAAGAAACACTCAGTGTTGAAACTGGTCAATGTGTTAACACACATGGGGTGCTCCGTGTCGTGTTCCTTGATGCTGGTGAGGGGCTCTTGATTAAGGGAATTAAATCTGTGCTAAAGTTCCCTGAATTCAGCCAGAATGCCTTCCATTCCTCCCCCCATAGGTGCCCCATAATTATAATATTAATAATAATAATTTTAATAATAATAATATAATAATAATAATGGTTCTGTGTCGTGTATTAAGCTTGTGCTTAAGTGAAAGAACTGGACTAGAAAAGCTATTACAAGTTATACTTTAAGGGTTAGGTTGTTGAATCATTAGATGAGTGAGCGTTTAAATACAACAAGAGACGTGTTTCCAGGTTTATGTTGACTTCACTAGCTAGACGTAACTTGATATGAGGCAATTTATTTGTTCCTTACTTCTGTTGTTTGTAAGTTTTATCATTTTTTTGTGTGTGCGTGCATGTACATATGTACATGCTTGTGTGTGTGTGTGTTTGTGTGCTTGCTTGCTTGTTGCATATCAGTACTTTTTTATAAGTACCAGTTCCGTAAGTATCCCAGCTACTGCCACAAGCACGGCGCCACTGCCCTTCCTCTGGTAAGTGGGTCATTGGGTAACTAATCCGAGAGGGGAAGAATAGGCGTGGACTGTCAGTCAGTGTTTTTTTATTATTATTATTTAAAAACAATACATACTAGTACATACAAGAAGAGATACATCAAGAACAAAATATGTGTGACAATAAAACAATTATACACTGTCTTAACCCTACACCAGTGCAGGAAACACAGGTGAGCTCTTGTTTCATCCACCTTTGCACTGAGGTAAATATATTTCCGAATCACACTGGCGAAGCACACTGACGAAGAACACGGACGAAGAACACTGACGAAGAACACTGACGAAGAACACATGCATTGATGGAACAGTGATTGTGGGTAACTTACTGAGCTGTGCTGCAGTCATCTCCCTACTGTTGGGTAGCCCTGGTGCTGCAGTCATCTCCCTACTGTTGGGTAGCCCTGGTGCTGCAGTCATCTCCATACTGTTGGGTAGCCCTGGTGCTGTAGTCATCTCCCTATTGCTGAGTAGCCCTGGTGCTGTAGTCATCCCCTACTGCTGAGAAGCCCTGGTGCTGTAGTCATTTTCCTACTGCTGAGTAGCCCTGGTACTATAGTCATCTCCCTACTGCTGAGTAGCTCTGGTGATGTAGTCATCTCCCTACTGCTGAATAGCCCTGGTACTGTAGTCATCTCCCTACTGCTGAGTAGCCCTGGTACTGTAGTCATCTCCCTACTGCTGAGTAGCCCTGGTACTGTAGTCATCTCCCTACTGCTGAGTAGCCCTGGTACTGTAGTCATCTCCCTACTGCTGAGTAGCCATGGTGCTGTAGTCATCTCCTACTGCTGAGTAGCCCTGGTGCTGTAGTCATCTCCCTACTAATGAGTAGCCCTGGTGCTGTAGTCATCTCCCTCTGCTGAGTAGCCCTGGTGCTGTGTCATCTCCCTACTGCTGAGTAGCCCTGGTGCTGTAGTCATCTCCTACTGTGAGTAGCCCTGGTGCTGTAGTCACTCTACTGCTAGTAGCCCTGGTGCTGTAGTATCCCCTACTGCTGAGTACCCTGGTGCTGAGTCATCCCTACTGCTGGTAGCCCTGGTGCTGTAGTCATCTCTCTGTGGAGCCCTGGTGCTGAGTCATCCCCTCTGCTGGTGCCTGGTCTTAGTCATCTCCTACTGCTGAGTAGCCCTGGTGCTGTAGTCATCTCCTCTGTGTGCTGGTGCTGAGTCATTCCTACTGCTGAGTAGCCTGTCTGTAGTCATCCCCTACTGCTGAGTGCCTGGCTGAGTCATCCCTACGCTGAGTAGCCTGGTGCTGTAGTCATCCCTACTGCTGAGTAGCCCTGGTGCTGAGTCATCTCCTCTGCTGAGTAGCCCTGGTGCTGAGTCATCTCCTACTGCTGGTAGCCCTGGTGCTGTAGTCTCTCCTACTGCTGATAGCCCGGTGCTGTAGTCATTCCTACTGCTGAGTAGCCCTGGTGCTGTAGTCATCTCCTACTGCTGAGTGCCCTGGTGCTGAGTCATTCACTGCTGAGTAGCCTGGTCTAGTCATCTCCCTGCTGAGTAGCCCTGGTGCTTCATCTCCTGCTGAGCCCTGGTGCTGAGTCATCCTGCTGAGTACCGGTCTGTAGTCATCTCTACTGCTGAGTAGCCTGCGTCATCTCTGATACCTGCTGTAGTTCCTATGCTGAGTGCCCTGGTCTGTAGTCATCCTACTTGGTGCCCTGGTGCTGTAGTCATCCATGTGAGACCCTGTGTGTAGTCATCCCTACTGCTGGACCCTGGTTGTAGTCATCTCTACGCTGGTGCCTGGTCTGAGTCATCTCTGCTGAGTGCCTGGTCTGAGTCATCCCCTACTGCTGAGTAGCCTGTGTGTCATCTCTACTGCTGAGTGCCTGGTGCTGTATATCCTACTGCTGAGTAGCTGGTGCTGTGTCATTTATGCGAGCTGGTCTGGTATCCCCCTGCTGGTGCCCTGGTCTGAGTCATCTACTGCTGAGTAGCCGGTTGTAGTCTCCACTGCTGAGTGCCTGTGTGGTCATCTCCCTCTGCTGGTAGCCTGGTGCTGGTCATCCTGCTGGTGCCCTGGTGCTAGTCTCTCTACTCTGGTGCCCTGGTTGATCATCCTTGCTAGTAGCCCTGTGCTGAGTCATCCTGCTGAGTGCCTGGTGCGGTCATCTCCTATGTGGTAGCCCTGGTGCTGTAGTCATCTCTCTGCTGAGTAGCCTGGTGCTGAGTCATCCTATGCTGAGTGCCCTGTGCTAGTCATCTCCTACTGCTGAGTGCCCTGGTGCTGAGCATCTCTCTGGAGAGCCTGGTGCAGTCTCCACTCTGAGAGCCCTGGTCTGGTCATCCTATCTGGTACCCTGGTCTGAGTATCTCCCTCATACCTGGCTTATCATCCCTGAGTCCCGGTGCGAGTCTCCTACTGCTGATCTGTCGTAGTCATCTCTTGTGAGTGCTGTCTGAGTCATCCTTGTATCCTGGTGCTAGTATCTCTACTGCTGAGTACCTGTAGTCATCCTACTGTGGTGCCTGGTCTGTCATCCTCTCTGTCCTGTGAGTATCCCCTTCTGGTCTGTAGTCATCTCCTACTGCTGAGTAGCCCTGGTTGTAGTCATCTCCTACTGCTGAGTAGCCCTGGTCTGAGTCATCTCCTACTGCTGAGTAGCCTGGTGCTGTAGTCATCTCCTACTGCTGAGTAGCCCTGGTGCTGTAGTCATCTCCCTACTGCTGAGTAGCCCTGGTGCTGTAGTCATCTCCTACTGCTAGTGCCCTGGTGTGAGTCATTCCTATGCTGAGTGCCGTGCTGCAGTCATCTCCCTACTGCTGAGTAGCCCTGGTGCTGTAGTCATCTTCCTACTGCTGAGTAGCCCTGGTGCTGTAGTCATCTCCTACTGCTGAGTAGCCCTGGTGCTGTAGTCATCTCCCTACTGCTGAGTAGCCCTGGTGCTGTAGTCATCTCCCTACTGCTGAGTAGCCCTGGTGCTGTAGTCATCACCCTACTGCTGAGTAGCCCTGGTGCTGTAGTCATCTCCTACTCTAGTAGCCCTGTGCGAGTCACTCCTGCTCTGAGTAGCCCTGGTGCTGTAGTCATCTCCCTACTGCTGAGTAGCCCTGGTGCTGTAGTCATCCCCTACTGCTGAGTTGCCCTGGTGCTGTAGTCATCTCCCTACTGTTGAGTAGCCCTGGTGCTGTAGTCATCTTCTTACTGCTGATTATCCATGGTGCTGTAGTTATCACCCTACTGCTGAGTATCCCTGGTGCTGTAGTCATCACCCTACTGCTGAGTAGCCCTGGTGCTGTAGTCATCTCCCTACTGCTGAGTAGCCCTGGTGCTGTAGTCATCTCCTACTGCTGAGTAGCCCTGGTGCTGTAGTCATCTCCCTACTGCTGAGTAGCCCTGGTGCTGTAGTCATCTCCCTACTGCTGAGTAGCCCTGGTGCTGTAGTCATCTTCCTAATGCTGAGAAGCCCTGGTGCTGTAGTCATCTTCCTACTGCTGAGTAGCCCTGGTACTGTAGTCATCTCCTTACTGCTGAGTAGCCCTGGTACTGCAGTCATCTCCCTACTGCTGAGTAGCCCTGGTACTGTAGTCATCTCCCTACTGCTGAGTAGCCCTGGGTGCTGTAGTCATCTTCCTACTGCTGAGTAGCCCTGGTGCTGTAGTCATCTTTCTACTGCTGAGTAGCCCTGGTGCTGTAGTCATCTTTCTACTGCTGAGTAGCCCTGGTGCTGTAGTCATCTCCCTACTGCTGAGTAGCCCTGGTGCTGTAGTCATCTCCCTACTGCTGAGTAGCCCTGGTGCTGTAGTCATCTCCTACTGCTGAGTAGCCCTGGTGCTGCAGTCATCCCCTACTGCTGAGTTGCCCTGGTGCTGCAGTCATCACCCTACTGCTGAGTTGCCCTGGTGCTGCAGAGACAGAAGGGAAACTATCTCTAGGGAGAGACAGAGGGGAGACTGTCTCTAACGGGGAGACAGGAGATACCATCTCTAACGGCCACTCCATTGAGGGAAAAACACACAATAGTTGTCATAGCAACTAAATCTTTTGTCCCCACAACACGGCTGATTCCCCCTCACCCTTAATGCCACTGAAGGGCTCTTAATCCAAAGAATAGGACCCACCCTCCAGTTCCCCGGATCAAACCTGCCGACAGTCTCGTTTATCCCCTTGAATCTGCATGCAAATATGACCCACTCACAACTTGTCCTCCTCATTTGCATATAGACAATAAAACTTTGCTTGTCATATTGTCATTCTGTCATATCACAGGAAACAAAAATTTCATACATATTTTTTAGGGAAGTAAATTTTTAATAGAATTTGAGTGCCGCTCATGCAAATTAATTTTTTTTGCAATATGGTGAATAAACAGGCTTTCATGTGTGTTTTTTTAATGTGTTCTCTGGTGCAAAGTTGTTTGTCTATTACGAAGCTTCATATATACATATATATATATATATATATATATATATATATATATATATATATATATACTAGCTGTACCCGGCCACGCGTTGCTGTGGCTCAGTCTGGTTTGCCGACTTTAGAACATGCAACATATAATTGTCCATGGGAGAAGCAATCCGTGTCTAGATCTAAACTGCAAAATTCTAAAGAAAAAAATATATATATATATATATAAATATACATCACTTTTATTTTGTATATACATATATATATATATTTTTGTATATATAATATATATATATATATATATATATATATATATATATATATATATATATATATATATATATATATATATATATATATATATATATATATATTCACTTTTATTTTTGTAAGATGTGGAGACCTAAAAAAAGTGGTTTGGCTTTTTCGGGGCTCCTAGGAACGTAACCCTATTTTTCCCATAAGTTATTTAGTTCAGTTCAGTTAGTGGGATGGATTGTGAAGGACTTGCCTAGTATGGGCCAACAGGCCTGCTGCAGTGTTCCTCCTTTCTTATGTTCTTATTATTGTCTGGTTTGCTGACTCTAGAACATGCACAGTCTCTATAGTAAAATATTTAGTATACCGTGCGTTGCTTTTACGCTGTCAGAAAAAGCAAGTAAGTATATAAAAACACGCGCGTATTCGAATGCAACGTTTCTCAAAATTTCAAAGCAAACGGTGAAGAACTTTCGGAGATTTAAGACTTTGAACAAACGAACATTTACATTTTGATTTATATAGATATATATATATACGTATATATATACGTATATATATATACGTATATATATATATATATATATAAATATATATATATAATATATAATTTATTAAATAAAAATTTAATATTTATATATATATATATAATATATATATATATATATATATATATATATATATATATATATAAATTTCAGTAATAGCAGAAAAAGCGATAAAATATGCGAAATAATCACAAGGGGAGTAGAATGATAGCTTTCGGCCTTTCGTGTTGCAGTTAACACGCATGTTCAGGAACTTGCAGTGTTGCAGAAACAGAGTAGGAAGTCCAGGCAGAGTCGTACTGGATGCAGTCCTTCCCCTAAATGAATCTGGCTGGATTTCCTATTCTTTCTGTAACACTGCAAGCTCCTGATAATGTTTTGATTGCAAAACGAAAGGCCTAGAGTATCATTCACCCCCCTGAGGGGGGATGAATGATGCTCTAGGCATCATATGATGCCTAGATGTGTGCGCCTGTGCGTGCCTGTGAGTGAGTGGGAGAGGAAGAATTCAGAAATATAAAGGGATTTCCATGATAAAATTTAGAATTCTTTATCAAACTGAAATGATATTTTCTTCATGAATATTTTGTGCTTTTCAACTTTCCCCATGCAATACATTTTTCTGCTATTTCTCATGGCGGATGCATATTCCCAGATATCCATGGCAGAACAATGGAGCGTATTAATTTTGGCAAGTGTATGTATGTATGTATGTACTCACCTAATTGTGGTTGCAGGGGTCGAGACTCAGCTCCTGGCACCTAATAATGACTTACAATACACAAATAAGCCACACATAGAAGAGACAAACTTGTGACAACGTTTCGGTCCGACTTGTGACTATTTACAAGCCACACTAACACACGAGGGTGAGGGAGCCAGTATAAACAAGAGAGGGGGAACAGGGACGGGACAGAGAGAGAAAGAAGGAAGTGGAGAAGTAGTGGTTATTTGTGTTTTGTTCCAATCAATGTACAGTTCCTTTTTTTTTTTCTTTAAAACAAAAGTGTGTTATATTTTTGCATTCGTGCGTCTAAACGAAAATGTTCACGGGGTAAATATACGTTCGAATGCATATCTAATTTGTCAGGGATTCGCTTGTGATTTGGCCTTCATCGCTTTGCATAACATCACGACAAATCTCAAAGCTGCTGACGGCTATATGTGAGTCTTCGTCCTCCTTAAAATTCCTGGTTGATTCCATGAAAAGACGAAGCCGTGTCTCTCAGAAACCTCCGAAATTCCTCAAAATAAAATCCGTCAAGCAGAAGTCTCAATTTGATTACGAACCGTATCGACCAGCGGCTGGTTTCAAACCACCAATCAGCTTCCAACATCTCGTACAAGATAAACATGTTTAAAACATGTCTGTCGTGGAAATAAGGCAGGCGTTGCAAAACACGCTTTTATTGGGACAACTTTTTTATCTGTGTAGAGCTTTATTAAGTCTCGATCTGAGTAGAGCAGATCAAGTCATGACTTTATAAAGCTCAGCACAGAGCTGAACATGACTTAATAAATTTCTACACAGAGTAAAACAATGATAAAACTCTACACAAGTCGAAACATATGATAAAGCTTCAAATAGAGCTTTAAACAGAAGCTTGTTTTGTAACCCCTTTGTATTCACTAATGTCGGCACTTCGCTATTAAAGACCACGTTTCCTGGAGGACACAAATAAGAAAACAAGACACAGGAAAAAACTAGTTTCCTTCAAATAGGAAACATGTTTCATTAAGGAAACGGCCTTGAAATAAGTGCTTACTTATTTCAAGGCCGTAGGCCTAAAGGAATGAAGGCATAGACACAAGTTGTAGAACATTCCTTTTCTGGGAACAACGTTTTGCTCCCTCAGCCAGGTTGAACTGATTACCTCAAACTCCCCTTATTTTTCCACCGTTCTTCTTTGTATAGGACTGATGAAGCCATTGGTTCCAAAATGTTACATAAGTGTCTCATTCTTCAACTTGTTTTGACTGTTACTTTCAGTGACCCCCCCCCCACCACCACCACCACCACACCAAAAAAAAAAAAAAAGGCTCTCACAGCGGTTTGTTCCATTTATGGATTTATTCTGCAAAGTTAAGGCAAAAAAAATTAATTTTCTTGAATAATTTTATTTTTTATTGGAGAGTAAATAAATTATTCCCCATTGTTATTGTCCGTGGAAATCTGTCTCTCTCTCTGTCTTTCTCTGTGTGTGTGTGTGTCTCTCTCTCTCACTCTCTTTCTCTCTCTCACTCTCTTTCTCTCACTCTCTATCACTCTCTCACTCTCACTCTCTCTATCACTCTCTTTCTGTCACTCTCACACTCTCTCTCTCTCTCTCTCTCTCTCTCTCTCTCTCTCTCTCTCTCTCTCTCTCTCTCTCTCTCTCTAAGTGCGTTAAAGGAGAAAGACTTTACGGTCAGAAAAATTACTGCAAGTCGGTCCATTGAGCATGAATTTCAAAGCCATTTAAATGCCTTGCTGCTCCGCTCTGTTGACAATTCCAGTAACAACATTTACCATTAAGTTTTCAGTTACTTTTTTTGCCCCTATTAATGAGTTGAGTACAAACGAAAGCGATGCTGATCTTAGTGAATAAACAATCATGTTAGGTAAATAGCCACAAGTGCAACTCATGACATTATACTGTGGCAACGTTTCGCTCTCCAGGAGCTTTGTCAAGCCGGTAACGGCTGGACACGATCACTGTGAAAATGTCCGGGAAATTTTATAGACACTAATTAGAGACATTTCGCCCTTAATAGCGAAATATACTAATTAGAGACATTTCGCCCTTAATAGCGAAAGATACTAATTAGAGACATTTCGCCCTTAATAGCGAAAGACTAATTAGAGACATTTCGCCCTTAATAGCTAAAGATACTAATTAGAGACATTTCGCCCTTAATAGCGAAAGATACTAATTAGAGACATTTCGCCCTTAATAGCGAAAGATACTAATTAGAGACATTTCGCCCATAATAGCGAAAGACTAATTAGAGACATTTCGCCCTTAATAGTTAAAGATACTAATTAGAGACACTTCGCCCTTAATAGCGAAGGACTAATTAGAGACATTTCGCCCTTAATAGCGAAAGACACTAGAGCCATTTCGCTCTTAATAGCGACAGACACTAATTAGACACATTTCGCCCTTAATAGCGAAAGACACTAATTAGAGACATTTCGCCCTTAATAGCGAAATACACTAATTAGACATTTCGCCCTTAATAGCGAAAGACTAATTAGAGACATTTCGCCCTTAATAGCGAAAGACACCAATTAGAGACATTTCGCCCTTAATAGCGAAATACACTAATTAGAGACATTTCGCCCTTAATAGCGCTTAATCATCATAGTCAATAATAGAGTTCTGTAACAGATGTCAATAATAGAGTTTTTCTACCATTCTTGTGGGCGAAACGTCGCATCTTTCAAGTCTGAAAGAGCTGAGAACGTGGAGTAAAGCAGTGAAGGGAACATATTGGAATGAAAACAGAGTAAAGCAACTGAGGTAAGGAGAGAAGCAAAGTTGAACCTTAAAGAGGACGGAGAGAGAAGAGCCAGAGAAGAGAAGTAAAACTGTCGAGAAGGAAGAGAGGAAAACCTCGAACAGTGAGTAAAACCTTAGACAAGACACAGGGTAAAAAACAGAGAGAGAGAGAGAGAGAGAGAGAGAGAGAGAGAGAGAGAGAGAGAGAGAGAGAGAGAGAGAGAGATTTCAAATGAGCTTGTAAATAAAGTTAGAAACTCTAAGCATAACCTTGTAGAACCCTGTGTAAATAGAAGAGAGAGAGAGAGAGAGAGAGAGAGAGAGAGAGAGAGAGAGAGAGAGAGAAATAACCGGGAAGAGGACAGGAAGAGAATCAAGTGGAGGAGAGGAACCGGAAGAGAGGTTAAGTGACCGGGAGTGGTTGGGCGAATTTATGTCGTCGTAATAGGCAAAAAAACGAGCTAAATGGAAAGGACAGAGCAATTTATTTTATATATATTATGTATATATTTCATGTTTATCATTACGTGAGAATTTTATAGTTTTGTCGCTTACCGTGACACTAAAGTTTAACGAAAGGAATGAACTAGATGCGAGGGAGGTTTAAGGAGAGAGGGGTTAAAGAGAGAAGGGGGGAAAAGGGTGAGATGGGAAGGGTAAGGGGAAGGGGAGGGGGTGGTTTCTGGTGGGTAGAGTAGGTATGAATCATACGTTACTTGGAAGTGTCAACCCAGCATCAGTAACAACACTTTTGACTTAGGCGGCCCTGGTCTGGGAGGGAGCAGTCAGTGTGGCGGATGGTGAATATTAATGATCTGAGAGAGAGAGAGAGAGAGAGAGAGAGAGAGGAGAGAGAGAGAGGAGAGAGAGAGAGAAGAAAGAGGATGGTATAAAGAAGATGTTATCACGGTGGAAATAGGATATAAAACCTGAGCGCTTTTATGTGCTTAATATGCAATAAGGCGTTTTATTGTGTTTATTGTTAGTATTCCATATATATATATATATATATATATATATATATATATATATATATATATATATATATATGCCCTTGATCCCAAAACATATATTACAGCACTGATCCCAGAGTCCACGAGGTACCATTGATCTTAGTGTCGATAAGTCAGAACTGATCTCAGACTCCATAACACAACAGATCCCAGAGAGCATGAAACAGAGGTGTGTAATATAATGTTGGCGTCGTATTGATCATAAACTGTGTAACTGTCGTGCTCAACGGTACTTGCTATTGCCAATTAGTGTCACTTTGGGGGTCGCCAGTCTTGTTATATATATATAACTGGAGGGACGTGTTGACATGGGAACAAGCAACAAATGTCTGGCCTTGTCTGGAATTGCCTGTTTCTCTCTCCCATTGAGTTGCTGTGTTTTGTATCGTTTCACTGTGTCTGATATTGTCTGGCTGTGTCTCGCGCTCAGCAGACACAAAAGCAAGTCATATTTTTTTTATGTAAGTAGCTGTAAATAGTTGTCTTAAGAAGAAAAGAAACGTCCATGAGACACAGTGAGGTCCCATAGCTCAAACAGGAGTAAAAATGAATTAAGTTTCGAAAGAAAAAGTGTGAGGTGCAGAATTCAGACTGTATGGAAGACAAAATATGCAGAAGTAGGGTGATACAAAGAAGTAATAAAGGAAGCCTTGATCAGATAGAGTTTTGCTCAAAGAGAATGTTTTGCAAATTGTATTTTGCAGAATCCTAACTACACTTTTAGAGAGGCGTGACCAAGAGCGTAAGAAATGTAAAGTTTGGTATTAAAGGGGAGAGAAACAGCTGAAAACGAGCGATGTAACACCAGAAAGTTACTTCCCAGCGATATCACAGTGAAGATGACAATGATAGACACGTATGAGAAGTACTGGAGTCTACCTGGAGGGTCTTCCGAGAGTCAATGCCCCCTCGGACCGGTTCTTCACCAGGCCTCTCGGTGCTTAGAAGAAAGTTGGCTAGCAACTTCCTTCACAACACCGTTGTATCCACTAGCCACTTCCCACCGCTGCTACCATGCTAGCTTTCTACTCGGTAGATCGTGACTATTCTTTTACTTCTACCTGGGTTCAACAGCCTGCTACCCCATGTCACATGACCAAGGGCTCCAACGGCGAGTCATATGACTAAAACCCGCGTCGGGAAACGCTTATCCTATTTCCTGTCTAAACTTACCTAACATAACCTATCTCACCGTATCTTGGGGTGGTTCAGCGAACAATGCTCCACTTGTATGCGTCCTCTCGTCGTTCCAGGCTGGAGTATGGTTGCCAGATTTGCCCCTTAGCCAGCTCTTTCCTGCTGTGCTTACTGAATCTTGTTGAATTTAATATAGGAATGACTTTGGTTTAAGCACATATATTTTCCACAGCTTCCTACATATGAACTCAACACGAAATGTGTACAGAATTTTTTTTTATTGCATATAATACTCGGTGGAGCCTTGTCAAATAATTCAGCTACATGAATATTTACGTATACTTTCAATAGGGTATAGGAAAACAATGTAATGTATCAGTAGAGTATTTAGTAAACACATTAATATGACCACTGGATATGTGCAAAATACACATATATTTGCATAGGCTTTAACGAGGCATTGGTGCTTTATCATCCCTGTTTTTGTCACAAACCCAGTCACATATAATAATTAGTTCAGTGTCGGAATATATCACTGCTGGCAAGAATGTTACTTAAGCTGCCCACTCTGTCATTGCGTATGGATCTCCGCCATTAGCCTTAACTTCCCTTCATACGTCAGCCTTTTCTGCGTATCAAGACCATCTTGGTACTTTAGAGCCTCTTATTTCAACTTTCAGGAAGCTTTTAATAAAAAATTTCATTATTTAGCGAAAATCTGTTTACTCTCCGGGAGGGGCAATATGGCCGCTCATCCGGGTCATGTTGCTGATGGTGAGTACACAGATAACCCGAACGTAGGAAGGAGAGACTTATGACTTGTTAATGGTCCGACTTATGACTTGTAAATGGTCCGACTTATGACTTGTTAATGGTCCGACTTGTGACTTGTTAATGGTCCGACTTGTGATTTGTTAATGGTCCAACATTGACCACTTATAAGTCACAGTGTGACTTGTAAATGCTTCTCTCTCCTATTTGCGGGTTATTTGGGTATTGTTCCAGTCACGGTATTGAACCCTTTAGTTCTTTGTGATGGTGAAGTATAGGCATACACTATCATCGCCACCACTACTACCACCACCAAACCATCCCTGACCCACCACAAACTACCACTAACCACTACCACCCACACACATCACCGAACATTATATTTACTCCTCCATAAAACTCACGCTAACAACTTACAACTCTGGGAATAATTTTTACTGAGTTAATGTCAGAGAGGATGAATAAAAAATCCTCATTGTGATATTGCTTGTGAACCCGGACAGTAGCTGGATCCAAGCCAGACCACAGGAAGGTCAAGGAGGATTCCGCACCTATCATGTTTTTCTCTTTTTTTTTGTCCATGTCTGCTGTCAATTTCGTTTTTTCTTGGTAATATTTTTTTGTCTTGCATTTTGTAGTCCTGTTCAAATTTAATGATGCATCACTAGTAGTGATAGAAGTTATACAAATATGCCAACTATGACGATTCGTTTGAATTTCTCTTATAAGTTAAGGGTAGTGCATCTGTCTCATGCAGGTCGCAATGGTGGAGATAAGTCTCATGCAGGTCACAATGGTGGAGATATGTCTCATGCAGGTCACACTGGACATGTCTCGTGCAGGGCGCTGTGGTGGAGATATCTGTATCATGCAGGCCTCTGTGGTAGAAACAATAACAGTCTTCTTACAGATGGTGCAAAAAAAACCCACAAAAGCAGAGGAATTCTTTATTTCTTCAATGTTTCTTCTGCTATGTATTTGAAAAAAAAAAACCAGAGTTGGGTGAAACGCTGTAAGACGTTGAACCGCGAGTTGGGACATCTACATAAATGTCCCAACTACTACTAAAATAACCCTTACATTTACATAAAAATATATTTCAATAAATTATGAATCTATGGTAATAAATTTGTATTTTCATTTAACGTCAAGTACTGTATTAATGAGTTCAAGAAACACGTACTTATTCCTGTTGTCTGCCAAATGCAATCCTTTCCCAGACCAGTAACTACAGGAGTTGGACAAAATAATATGAATACCTTGTTCTATAACATTTATTATTTTCAATATGGATATGGTCCTCCATTTGCAGCTAATACAGCACCAGTTCGTCTAAGAATTGATTCATATAGCATTTGAACAGTATCCAGAGGAATTCTGAGCCATTTCTCAAGCAAAACCTGCACTAACTCTTCCAAAGACGATGGTGGAGGAAATCAGCTCTTGACTTGCTGTTCCAATGGACTCCACAGATGCTCGATAATATTTCGATCCGGCGATTGTGGGGCCAATCCAAGTGTTGGGCTTCACTTTCATGTTCTTCATGACAATTTTGAACAATTCTAGCGGCGTGAATTGGTGATCATCGTCTTGGAAGATAGCAGAAGGCCTACTGGCTCATACAAGATGGGCCTACTTGGCCCATACAAGGCAGGTTCTTATCAAAACAACCCCTACCCAAAACTACCCAAGAATTTACTCCCGTACCCACGACACCAATCAAACCCAGCCTCTCCCACTCATATATTTATCCAATCTCCTTTTAAAGTTACCCAAGGTCTTAGCCTCGATCACCCCACTCGGAAGATTGTTCCAAGCATCCACAAGATTGTTCCACGCTTCCACAAGATTGTTCCACGCATCCACATTCGACAGTTCAGTCAGCAGGTGTTCATGTTATTTTGTCCAACCTTTATAACTTGCCAAAAATGTTCAAAACATTTGATGCTAATCACCGATGAATACGTCATTATCTTGGTGAATTAACCCTCAACAAATTAATAGATTTGCTATGTATTTACAGTTTAAACCAATAGAAAGCAGAGAGTTTCCATTAATGGGGTCAAATCTGAATGGGGATTTGTCACTAGTGGCGTTCCACAAGGATCAGTTTTGGGCCCATTGTTGTTCATAATTTACATAAATGACCTTGATGAAGGAATTGCAAGTGACATGAGTAAATTTGCTGATGATACAAAAATAGGCCGTATAATTCATTCTGAGGAGGATACCAGTGAACTCCAGGAGGATTTGGATAAATTAATGTCTTGGTCTGAAAAGTGGCAGATGAAGTTTAATGTGGACAAGTGTAAGGTGCTAGTCGTTGGTAATGAAAATATCCCTCGAATTTATAAACTAGGTGAAGTTGAGCTTGATCATACAGAATGTGAAAAAGACTTGGGAGTCATGGTAAGCAGAAATCTAAAGCCAAGACAACAGTGCCTAAGTGTGCGCAATAAGGCTAACAGATTACTAGGATTTATTTCAAGAAGTATAAGCAACAGAAGTCCAAAAGTTATTTTACAGCTCTATACATCACTAGTGAGACCTCATTTGGATTATGCAGCTCAGTTTTGGTCTCCTTACTACATGATGGATATAGATTCATTGGAGAACATACAAAGAAGAATGACTAAAATGATTTACAGTATAAGAAATCTCCCGTATGAAGATAGACTTAGAGCATTGAATCTCCACTCTCTGGAGAGACGTAGAATGAGGGGAGATATCATCGAGGTGTACAAGTGGATGGTGGGCATAAACAAAGGAGATATTAATAAAATACTGAGGATATCGAACCAAGTAAGAACGAGAAATAACGGATTTAAATTGGATAAATTTAGATTTAGAAAGGACATAGGCAAGTACTGGTTTTCGAACAGAGTTGTAGATGCGTGGAACAATCTTCCGAGTAGGGTGATAGAGGCTAGGACCTTGGGTGGCTTTAAAAAGAGATTGGACAAATATATGAGTGGGAGGGGCTGGGTTTGATTAGTGTCGTGAGTACAGGAGTAAATTCTTAGGTAGTGGTGGTTTTGATAAGGACCTGCCTTGTATGGGCCAGTAGGCCTTCTGCAGTGCTCCTCCATTCTTATGTTCTTATCCCATCAGCGTGCTGTAATACATTACTACTGATATGCTGATATGTATACTTGATGGCATACATTTCCACTGATAGGTATGCCTGATGGCATACATTTCCACTGATAAGTATACCTGATGGCATACATTTCCACTGATAAGTATACCTGATGGCATACATTTCCACTGATAAGTATACCTGATGGCATACATTTCCACTGATAAGTATACCTGATGGCATACATTTCCACTGATATGTATACTTGTATTACTCTAGCCAACCATATTGCCCAATAATTCACACATAATAAACATTTAAAACCTACTTTTGTGTACTATTTTAGCACAATTAATTTTTAAACGCTCTTTATTAGCGTTTGACACGGGCGTGAAAAAAAACATTAATAACTCTGGGGTGTATAACAATATATATTTTTATGGTATATATATGTCACGTGTTATGCAAATTATATGGATTGGTATACATGTCACTTATAAGAGCGATATAGTAATTATCTCTAGTTTTTTTTTTAATGTGACTTTGTGTGAAAGGGTGCGAAAGTATTTTGAGGATTATAATTGTGTTTTCCCATATCCGAAGTCGATTTCTTAATTATTTCTTTCAACAAATTTCTCTGTTTACAAATTAGGGAAGGGGTGGGGTTGAACCCACGGCTTACCACCTAGTGGTTAACCTAGTGGTTAACGCAGTGGCCTGAGTTTCAACACTCACTTGTCATGGTTTCAACCCCCACCCGTTCCCTGATTGCAATTGAAGCTAGCTGGCCCAGTGGCTTACGCGACGGTCTGGAGTTTTGAGACTCTCTGACCGCGGGTTCGAACCCCACCCGTGGTATGGTTTGTTTGCAATAGTGTCATTACGATTTCGTGAGTCAATTTAAAGAGCAAATGGAAACTGGGACCCACCAATCTGACTACACGATACACTGTTGACAGTCATATCCGACTGTGTTAGCCACAACGAAATAATACTTAGTATGATGGATTATAGATAGTTATGGATAAGAATAATGATGCGTAGTTTATGATATTTATTAGAGGAAATGCATTGTATCTCTGTTCTCTGTTAGGCGCCTAATAAGTCCTTAGAACTAATATTTCATTCTCATTTTGTGTGTGTGGGAGAGAGAGAGAGAGAGAGAGAGAGAGAGAGAGAGAGAGAGAGAGAGAGAGAGAGAGAGAGAGAGAGAGAGAGATGAGAAAGACCATGAACACAACTAGTGCTGAAATGATCGAGACTTGACGTGATCTAACATAAAAAATCATATATTTTGCAAGACAAAATCTTAAATCTTGTGATGAGAGGTGCCAAGAAATGGCAACAATCTCTCAGCTGTCAAGCTGAGACAGAGTGTGTTGAGGCAACGCCATTTTAGATCTGGTGCTGAGACAGTGTCGAGACAAACTATAAGCCTCTCTCAGCTGTTTTTCTGAGATGATGTGTCGAGAGCAAACACGACAAGTTTCTCTCAGCTGTGGTACTGATGAAGGAGCTGGTGAATTGACCCAGAAATGGTCCCAGGCTCATGAATATGGAAATGATATATGTGGGGGAGAGTCGTATACGGAGATGAGAGACAATTGGATGCTGATCGCATGAGCCATTGTACTCCAAGATGGAGTGAAGGGTGAAGCTGACGAGGGAGGGGTGTCACCCTTGTGAGGAGATTCTGAGGTATAGCCTCTCTTTCTCTCTCTCTCTCTCTCTCTCTCTCTCTCTCTCTCTCTCTCTCTCTCTCTCTCTCTCTCTCTCTCTCTCTCTCCATTGTTGAGTTAAAACAAACTCTTGCAAACTGAGTCTGTTGCTGAACAACATTGTACAAAGTCCTGCAGCGGTATTACTGTAAGGCTCCACCACAATAAGATGGAGGAGGTGCCTCTCATCCACTACAATGTGGTGAAAAACCACCTTCACCTGGCTCTCTCAGCGTCACCTACAGTGTTTCAACAACATTCCTCCTTTACAAGGTGTTCCAGTGAAAACTTGAGCACCTCCAACACTTTCCACAGCATTCCCACAAAAGCACACAAGGTATTGTAGAGAGTATCTGAGCACCCCCACTAGGAGTATTACCACGATATTCCCTCCACCACAAGGTGCTGGAGAGCCCGGCTGGGGCTGATGTCAATATTTACCGCCCCAGTGAACCAACACGGAGCCACAGAGTTCTGAATCAACACTGGCGGAGAGGGAAATATTTAATGAAAGCTCACCAAACATTATTTCTCATTCCGTTAACATGCAAACATCTCCGGCCCAGTTGAAATACACACACACACACACACACACACACACACACACACACACACACACGTATACATCTCAATTTTCATCTCTTAGAGTTTCTGGGTGATCGATACCTCCTCTTCTAGTGGGGTGCCTTGATGCTTTTGAAGGGCTCTTGATCTAATGATTTTTTGTGACCCTCCATTTCCTCGGATTAAACCTATTTGTCTCTCAATAATATTTTGTCAATTTTTAATTTTTTGTGGAATGTTCAACACTGATCTACAAGGTTTTAGTACGTCTTTCAATGTACTACTAGAAGTATTATTATAATTATTAACACTATTACTACTACTATTAACACTATTACTAATATTACTATTAATACTCCTAGTAATACTACTACTAATAATAGTAATTCTATTACTACTATTACTGTTATTAACACTATTACTGCAAGTACGACTACTGTTAACACTATTACTGCAAGTACGACTACTGTTAACACTATTACTATTAATACTAATAATACTAATAATAATAATATCACTAATTCTACTACTACTACCACCACTAATAATAATAATAATTATTATTATTATTATAATAATGAGGAACGTTTCGTATAGGTTAAATGATCATGAATATCTTAAGTATATTACGATGCTGGAAGGGTCACCATACTTGCACCAACCATACAACCACCTACCATACTTGTACCAACCATTCAACCACCTACCATACTTGCACCTACCATACAACCACCTACTGTACTTGCACCTACCATACTTGCACCTACCATACTTGCACCTACCATACTTGCACCTACCATACTTGCACCTACCATACTTGCACCAACCATACTTGCACCAACCATACTTGCACCAACCATACTTGCACCAACCATACTTGCACCAACCATACTTGCACCTACCATACTTGCACCTACCATACTTGCACCTACCATACTTGCACCAACCATACTTGCACCAACCATACTTGCACCAACCATACTTGCACCAACCATACTTGCACCTACCATACAACCACCTACCATACAACCACCTACCAATCCACTTATTAGCACAGCGTCATTTCCAAAAAAAAAAAAAAAACCTTACATACCACTACTTACCACGGTACCACTTACCAACCCACCACACATCCTCACACACCATTTAAAAAGTCAAAGTATTTTCCGTAGACTTGCTATCAACTGCCTTCCTCTACTCGGCTGCCTTCACGAAAAAAAAAATCGTTCTTTCATTCGCAATTACATATACCGTATTTTTTCCTGCATATAAGACGCACGATCATATGAGATATACCAGACGACGGTTCCAGCAGTTGTAACGTAACGTTAGTAAGAAGCTTGAGCATATAAGGCGCAGGGTGATTTTCCAAGACACTTTGTAGGGAAAAAAGTGCGCCTTATATGCCCGAAAATACGGTATTCGCTCGTCTGCTGGGAATTATTGGGGTACAATATCTCCAGTCTCTTGCTAGCGGACGGTGGATCGAACCTTCACTATTTCCACGGATTGAAAGGCCCTTACATGCTTAGCGTTTTACATGATCGAGAGAGTTGGTGGATAATAGTTGAAGGGCGATGGAGGAAGTGGAGTAAAAGGGTCATTAAGGGCTGAAGGAGTGGCAGGAGGAGGTTCGATCCTCCGTCCTCTAATAGTGACAAACTCCATCAGCCAGGCACGGGAGGGACGGACGGTAAGGTAAGTGCATGTTAATTTAATCGTACGGTGGGTTCGTATAGGGTTTAATGCCTCGGCAAGTGATCGGAACGTGATTCGAACGCACTGATACTCGACACAATGGGAACGAACTCAAGATAACAGGGGAAGTTACTTCGAGGTGGAGCTGGGGCAGGGAGAGAAGGGCAGGAGAGAAGAGCAGGGAGAGAAGAGCAGGGAGAGAAGAGCAGGGAGAGAAGAGCAGGGAGAGAAGAGCAGGGAGAGAAGAGAAGGGAGATAAGGACAGGGAGAGAAGGACAAGGATAGAAGGACAGGGAGAGAAGAACAGGGAGAGAAGAACAGGGAGAGAAGAACAGGGACAGAAGAACAGGGACAGAAGGGCAGGAAGAGAAGGGAAGGGCCAGGAATAGAGAGGAAGGGCAGGAGAGTGGCAGGGAGAGCTGGTCTGGGCAGGGAAGGGGGGTAACATGTGGCCACTAATGTCAAGACACAATGCACAACAGACTGTATTGTGGAGCAGTGAATAGTTAGCTTCATTAGCAACAGACAAAGCCGGGTTGTTGGGGTCCTCGGCGGTGCTGGAGACACCCACTGCCGGCCACTGTTCTTGCTGTATCTCCCAACTTTCTTCTAGGAGGCTAGACGCGTTCCGGTTTTTTTTTATTTGGAGAAACTGGATGCATGAGCAATGTGTTTTTACCTTAAAGAACAAGAAGGTACAACACTGTGACTGGAACAATACACAAATAACCCGTACGTAGGATAGAACAGCTTACGACGACGTTTCGGTCTGACTTGGACCATTTACAGTCACACTGTGACTTTGTAAATGGTCCTAGTCGGACCGAAACGTCGTCGTAAGCTCCTCTTTTCTATGTGTCTGCTATTTGTGTATTGTTTCTACCTTATTCTATATGATAGTTGCATAGTGGGAAGAATAGCAATAGAGCCACAAGGGGGAATCGTAAAGCAGCTCCAGGTCTCTCGCATTGCTCAAAGTGCTTCGTCAGGAGCTTGCAATAAGACGAAATGAAAAGCTGAGGTGGGAGATCCAGGAGTCCACTAGTTACACGCAGCCGGGGCGAACATCACAGCCAGATTTTTCACATTTAATTTTCCATTTAATCTTCTGACGAAGCACTGGAGTCAGTACGAAAGACCGGGGGCTTCTATCCAACCATCATTGTGGGTCAAATGTTAGTTATTTGGTCACTGGTTTGCTGTTGTCTGCATAGGAAGAAAACCTGTATTTCCCTATCATATATCACAGTATGGGTTACATAGTGTTAAAATAGGTCAGCCAGAGTTTCCAGAGATTGTACCTAGGCCTAGTCACAGACCGGGCCACAGGGGCGTTGACCCCCGAAACCCTCTCCAGTTATGGGATATAAGCTCAGGTCGACAACCTTTCACTGTCAATCCCAGGAAGTAGAACTACTATCAACTTTCTCGGTTTAAACATGATTACCTGCTATTCCCTATGATCTTCATAATCCCCTATTGATGTAAGGGATGTATTATATTGGTATACAACTAAACTTGCAATGGTCGCAGAGTGATTCGTATACACACTAAGCCTAGCCCCTTCTACCTCATTGCACGCAAAATAAATATTGCAGAGAGGTCATGAAATTCTAAAGCTATAAAAGATAAAAGGATATATGCGTTTGCATATGTATGCACGCATGTATATTTGTGTGTGCTTGTACATATGTATATGTGAATGTGTGTATGGGTGTATATATATATATATATATATATATATATATATATATATATATATATATATATATATATATATATATATATATATATATATATATATATGTCGTACCGATTAGGTAAAACTGGTCAATTAGCAAGAACTCATCTAAAATTAAGTCCTTTCTAAAATTTTCTCTTATACGTTTAAAGATATATTTTTTTCATTTATGTTAATGTAAGAATTTATAATTCTGTACCAAGAGAAACTTTGAAAACCTACCTAACCTTATTACAACAAGCGCAATTTAATTTAGCCTAACCCAACTAAATATATTTTAGATACGTTAACATTAATTTAATAATAAACAAACACAATGAAATATATTTTTTCGTTATGTTCAGAATGATTTTGGCGAAATTATTGCATACACAAAATTTCACTTATCTTATATGGCAAGGTGAGCGTTGCTATTTAAGCCAAAATCGCAAGTTTTACCTAATCGGCACGACATATATATATATATATATATATATATATATATATATAGCAAGACAACCAATATGAAAAATAGAAGAATTCCAAGCGCTTTCGTGACTACTCACATTATCAAGGAACTATAAAAGGAAACGTGAGAAGAAGCTTATAAAGAGGCAGAATACACCTCACAGTCACATCACACTAACAAAGAAAACACCTCACAGTAGCGTAACATCTCACGACTCTGTGAAGAGGAACATAAGAAAGGACCTGAAACTCTTCCCAAGAATTAAGATTAGTCCAATTTATCATTAAATTCTTCCCAAATTTTATTAATTTATTTGCATATTTTGATATCATATATATATATATATATATATATATATATATATATATATATATTATATAATGTCGTGCCGAATAGGTAAAAACTGGTCAATTAGCAAGAACTCGTTTAAAATTAAGTCCTTTCTAAAATTTTCTCTTATTCGTATAAAGATTTTTTTTTCATTTATATTAATGTAAAAATTAATAATTTTGTACCAAAAGAACCTTAGAAAACTTACCTTATCCTATTATAACAAGCACAATTTAATTTATCCTAATCCAAGTAAATATATTTTAGATAAGTTTATAATAATTTAATAATAAACAAATACAATGAAATAAATTTTCTTCGTTAGGTTCAGAATATTTTTTTAGAAATTATTGCATACAAAAATTTTCTCTTGGCTTATTCGGCAAGAAGAGTATTGCTATTTAAGCCAAAATAGCAAGTTTTACCTATTTGGCACGACATATATACAACAAACCGGCCGTATCCCAAAGAGGCAAGGTGACTTTTTTTTTTAATTTAGTAATTTATACAGGAGAAGGGTTTACAAGCCCCATACACACACATACACACCACACACACACAGACACACCACACACACACACACACCACACACACACACCACACACACACACCACACACACACACACACACACACACACACACCACACACACACACACCACACACATACCACACACCACACACACACACACACCACACACACACACTCACCACACACACCACACACACACACACCACACACACCACACACACTACACACACCACACACACACACCACACACACATACACCACACACACCACACACATACACCATACACACACACCACACACACACCCACACCACCACACACACATACACACACACACACACACACACACCACACACACCACACAACACACACCCCACACACACACCACACACACACCACACACACACACACACACACACTACACACACCACCCACACCCACACACCACACACACACCACACACACACACACACACACTACACACATACACACACACACACACACACCACACACACACACACACACCACACACACACCACACACACACACACACACCACACACACACACACACACACACACACACCACACACAACCACCACACACACACACACACACCACACACACACACACACACAACCACACACACACCACACCAACACACACCACACACACACCACACACCACCACACACACCACACACACACCACACACACCCACACACACCACACACACACCACACACACCACCCACACACACCACACACACACCACACACACACCACACACACCACACACACACCACACACACACCACACACACCACACACACCACACACACACACACCACACACACACACACACACACCACACACACACACACACACACACACACACACACCACACACACACACACACACCACACACACACCACACACACACACCACACAACCACACCACACACACACCACACACAACACACACACACACACACACACACACACACACACATACACAACACACACACCACACACACACACACACACACCAACAACACACACAATATATATATATATATATATATATATATATATATATATATATATATATATATATATATATATATATATATATGTGTGTGTTTATATATGCGTGTGTATTACTGTGTGTATGGGTGCGAGCATATATACATTCTGTGTTAATAGTAAGTAACGCATATAAGGAAAATGACAAATCTTCATTAGCACTGATATCCCGTAAATTAAAAACAAGGAAGAATTCTTCAACCCACAATATAAGGATGAAATCAAACTCTCTTCGTCTATACACTGTAAGACATACAGTCCTCGGGGTATAAGTAGACCAGATGCAGCGGCCCACTCGTTTTTCTCTATCTAACAATTTTCTAGAAAACCGACAATTTGGATTTTGTCAAAATTGATGGACTGAATATATTGACTTTAAGCTGAGGGACTGATTACCTCAAACTCCTCCTTCTCTTCCACCTTTCTCTGCATTGGACTGAAGAAGCCACTGGGTGGCGAAACGTTTCCATAAATGTTGCACTAGTGTTTCTTTTATCAGCATGTAGCAGTACATGCCACACTACATCAATTCGGTATCCCTTCAGTTTATACCAAGGGGGGATACCAGCTGAGGACGTGGCTCTTGTTTCTCCAAATTGTTAGAAAACTTTTGAAGCGAAACTTTTGACAAAACTATAAGAAAGAAAAACAAACTGAATAATAAGTTTCGGAAGCAAGAGGGAAACAGGTTCAGATGGCGGTGTGGAGACGACAGTCGGTTTTTGATATTTGTATTTGCTTTGTTGTTTCTACTCTGCCAGAGTTATTCTCTCTCTCTCTCTCTCTCTCTCTCTCTCTCTCTCTCTCTCTCTCTTCTCTCTCTCTCTAACCTTACCCAACAGCTATAATACAGTAATAATAAAAACAAATCTGTCTTCAAAGTCCATGGAACATTTAATATATACAGTTGACCCCCGGATATCGTCATTAATTCGTTCCAGAATGCAGTTCAAGTGCCGTTACCGAACGAATTTGTTCCCATAAGGAATAATGTAAATTAGATTAGTCCTTTTAGACCCCCAAAAATACACTTACAAAAATACACTTACATAATTATGATAATATATGATCGTGTGTGAGTTGAGACGATTATATCGGAATGTGGATATAGTACCTCCCAAGAAGTCCCAATTAACAACTCAAGGTGACACCCTACCAGTGACCCTCGCCCGCCCTCATGTCCACAAATTTTCCAGCAGCCTCTCCCTCTGTGGACGACCAATTTACTCTGCAGCCTTGGAATTTAGGAGAGAAGTTGAATTTCAACCCAGCTGCTGCGGAAGTTTCTGCTCTGTCGAGCAAAAAAAAAAAAAAAGGGGGGAAAACAAACACTGCAGTGTCACACCCCATCTGCCTCTCCCCGCCCCGTCTTGAAACTGTGCCTCGCCCCGTCATGAAAAGGTGCCACTTATCTTCTAACGTCAAGCCCCTTTCATCTACCATTTCAACTAACCTTGTCGAATACCAATACCACGCCCCCTGTACTGTTCCCCTTCCCCTGTACTGTTCCCCTTCCCCTTGTACTGTTCCCCTTCCCCTTGTATTGTTCCCCTTCCCCCTGTAATGTTCCCCTTCCCCTGTACTGTTCCTACTTCCCCCTGTACTGTTCCTCCTTCCCCCTGTACTGTTCCTCCTTTCCCCTGTACTGTTCCTCCTTTCCCTGTACTGTTCCTCCTTCCCTTGTACTGTTCCCCCTCCCCTGTACTGTTCCCTTCCCTGTACTGTTCCCCTTCCCTGTACTGTTCCCTTCCCTGTATTGTTCCTCTCCCCTGTACTATTCCCCTCCCCTGTACTGTTCCCCTTCCCCTGTACTGTTCCCTCCCCTTTACTGTTCCCCTTACCCTGTACTTTCCCTCTTCCCTGTACTGTTCCCCTTCCCCTGTACAGTTCCCCTTCCCTCTCTACTCTTCCCTCCCCTTCCCCTCAGTTAGGCTCCCGCAACTCTAGCCACAGATATCCAGATATAAGACATTAGGGATAACCACTGATATCACAAATAAAACACGTATCTACAAATATCCGTAGATTCCGCAAAAAAATACCTCCAGATATCAAAAGTGACACCTGTATCTACAGATATCCATGGAAAATGCGCATCGCCATATTCAACGGACACGACGTTTATCTACGTACATATATCACAAATAATACATCAAAAGGTAAAAACACACGTGTTAAAGATATGTCGGTTTAACATAGATCCACAGAAACACACGAACACACAGAAACACACGAACACACAGAAACACACGAACACACAGAAACACACGAACACGCAGAAACACACGAACACGCAGGAACACACGAACACGCAGAAACACACAAACACGCAGAAACACACAAACACGCAGAAACACACAGAAAAACACAGAAACATTCAGAAATACACTTAAAAACACAGGAACACACAAGAAATCCACAGAAACACAGGAACACACAAGAAATCCACAGAAACACAGGAACACACAAGAAATCCACAGAAACACAGATAAACAAACATAAATACACAAAAGCTCACAGAAACACAAAAAACACACAAGCCCACAGATACCCACACATTCCCACACATGCAGACAGATACTGTACTGTAAGGCTGCAGAAGCGTCCCAGTTTGTGGAAGCAGTCATCCTCTCCCCCGATCTTAATGCACCAACAAATTCTCAAGATCTTCTCGACAACGGATCGAGAAAGGATGGGAAGTCTGGAGGGATAGATATATCAGCTATAAATCTGCCTGTGAGAGTAGAGCTTCTTTCTTGCGATTAGTGGAAAATTTTACTTCAAATGAAATTATTATTATTATTGTAATTTCTAGTGTATTGTTCTTTAGTCAGTCAACCGAGAAATTGGATTCGATTTAATTTGGATTTCATACAGACTGTATATGCGTGTTTTCGTGTTCACACGCTGTTCAATTTGATGTACGTTATGCATACACCGTGTGCACGCTGTATATCTGCACTCTTTGTTCACTAATCATCCTCATGTATACTCTGTGTAAGCTAGCCATGCCCGTGTACACTAGCTATCCCTCTGTACACTAGCTATCCCTCTGTACACTAACTTCGCATCAAACTTGATTACATTCAATTCCCCAGGCTCTGTACTCGCCCATTTGTACTCACTCACTGACTTGTCTTCGCGGCGATCGACACACCACTACAGGCTCCACCAATTAACCTCGTAACTACTCTTGAAACTGTGTTTGGAATTTACCCTCTTTTAAACTTCTTCAAGCTCATTTCACATAAAAATTTCGTACAATGAGTTCAAGATGAGGAATTAGACACCTCGATATCTCTCAATCTTCCACCTTCGTATATTATATCTATTTCGAATTGAAAAGGCCACTAGTTGGCCTTTTAAGTTCAAATATAGACAAACGGGTGTTGTATATGTGTCTAACTCATTCCACATGTTTGCTGTCCTATTTCCTGTTGTCCTTGGAAAACATCCTGGCTGTAACAACGTCAACTTTCCTTGTTTCAATTGGTATTCAGAAGCTCGCGAGTCTGAATGCCAAGCGACAAAGGAGAACGTTGTTATAGACAAACAATCCTCACAAAGGAGAGAGACTTACAACGACGTTTCGGTCCGACTTCGACCACTTACACAGACACACAGTGTGACTTTGTAAATGCTCCAAGTCGGACCGAAACGTCGTCGTAAGCTCCTCTCTTCTATGTACAGTTTTTTTGTGTATTGTTCCAGTCACGGTATTGTGCCTTTTTGTCCAGAACATTATTATATTTACTCTTTCAGTACCAATTCGTACATAGCGTTAAGATGTAACACGTTAAAATTGAAAAGAAGAAATATGAGAAAGACCTGCCTAGCTTGGACAAATAGGCCTATTGCAGTGCTCTGCTTGTACGTTCTTAAGAAGAAAAAGAAGAAAGACTGAGGGAGCCTACACCATCTTCCGTCTTCAAGAGAGAGAAGAGTAAAGCAAAAGGGTGAGAGAGAAGCTTTGTTGATACAGGAACAAGACATTAGTTTGGTGCTAATGTGTGTGTGATGAGACGAGATCTAGTGGGGGCTGGTCACAGTGATGCACTGGTGGGTCACAGTGGGATACTCATTCACTGGTGGGTCACAGTGAGACACTCGTGCACTTGTGGGTCACAGTGAGACACTCGTGAACTGGTGGGTCACAGTGAGACACTCGTGAACTGGTGGGTCACAGTGAGACACTCGTGCACTACTTATACATGCTTATGTTTCCTTTCTACCGTGGATCAAACCTGATTGCCTTCTGTTTACCCAGGAGTTTCATGATATATACGAGTTTACTGCTGTCCCCTGAAAATAATAATTATAATGATAATAATATCATTATTATAATAATTATTATTATTGTGCGCATTTAGATGCTCTAATAGTTAGGAAAGTCAGACTGTGATTCTCACATTCTTACTCTGCCTTATTATCTCTCTCTCGTACTCTCTCTCTCACATTCTCATACTCTCAATCTCAAACACACTGTGACTCTCTCTCTCTCTCTCTCTCTCTCTCTCTCTCTCTCTCTCTCTCTCTCTCTCTCTCTCTCTACGATAAGATTTCTGGTCCTCATCATTGCTAGAGTTTTTCCTACATCAGCTCATTTCAAACTACTCATCCTCCATATTATACATAGTTATAATATTATATATATATATATATATATATATATATATATATAATCCAATCAGTTCATTTCAATACATGACTATATATATAATATATATATATATATATATATATATAAAAAAAACAGTTGTTTCAACGACTGAAAGAACAGAGGAGCGTGGGCTTGAGAGTCCACATACACTCCATGATACATTTACAGGTGTCGCTGTTTATCGTCTTCGGTACAAAGTTTGCCGTGTGGAAGCCTTCTGTAAGAGGATCGAGGAGGAATAAGATGCTTACCTCTCGCCTTCGTCTCACTCCTGCATATACACCTTCGCAAGACCTTTACATATAGGTGAGTGAATGTAGCTAGGGCGCTGTGATGCGCATACCTGGCGGGGGTAACCGGTCTCTCACTTCTCCTGGCGTTGTGGTCATAATATTAACCAACAGGAAACAGAAGTTTGTTCTTTACGAAAATGACGTTTTACCAAAATTTGCATACCTTAAAGGGAAGTAATTTGCTGCTAGTAAAATGCTCTTCACTATATAAATATATATATATATATATATATATATATATATATATATATATATATATATATATATTTTTTTTTTTTTTTTTTTTGCATATAAATGCTTTATTAATAGACAGAATACATTTATAGAAAACACAAACATGAATACAATGGTACAATATGTCAAAGATTATGAATCTCCTCCAGTTCCTCGGAAGCCGGACGCGAGCCAAGTATGCAGCATGCGTTTACCCTCTGGATGGCCACGCTGAGAATATATATATATATATATATATATATATATATATATATATATATATATATATATATATATATATATATATATATATATATTTCTAAAAAATTCTCGTATACGTTTAAAGATATATTTTTTTATGTTAAAAATTAATTATTTTGTACCTAACCTTAGTATAACAAGCGCAAATTAATTTAGACTAATCCAACTAAATATTTTTTAGATAAGTTTACAATAATTTAATAATAAACAAACACAATGAAATATATTTTTTTCGTTAGGTTCAGAATGATTTTTGCGAAATTATTGCATACACAAATTTTCGCTTGCCTTATTCGGCAAGAAGAGCGTTGGTATTTAAGCCAAAATGGCAATTATCAACTTGGTTATCAAGATTTCTAACAACCTAAGAGGGAGTATGAGTTTGTTTATGTAGAGGTAATGGGTTAAATTGGGGTTTGGAAGATTAAGCCAGAACGAAGGTAACTTTAGAGTGGAGGAGGCAGTTAATGGGGTTGTAGGTTCAAGGTTTGACAAATTCCACCTCCCACCTCATCTCCCATGAAACATTTTAAATATTTCATCGTGAGTTTTAAGTTTTCTCCTGGCAATATTAATGGGGCACATGATAAAAATTTAATGGGGAGTTGCGGGGGGGATATCGGGAAGTGGCATCATTGAATGCCGTCTGAGAATGGCATTGCTGAGTGCCGCCTGGCAGTGCCATCGTACAAGCAGCCGAGCGTGAGAGGCAGTCCTTCCAGCCGCCTCGTCAAGTCTTAGAGACTCTCCACAAGTCCACCAGTTTATTAAGCATTTCCTGCCTCTAATTCTCAGTGCAGGTGTATAAATTCTCTAACACACACACACAAACACACACACACAATCAGTGAAGAGGCGGGGCCAGGAGCTATGACTCGACCCCTGCAACCACAAATAGGTGAGTACAAATAGGTGAGTACACACACACACACAGTGGAGTAGTGAGTACACATAAACACAGCTGTGAATCGACCCCTGCAATCACAATTAGGCGAGTACAATTAGGTGAGTACACACATCCGTTAACAGATGCACGTCCATTAACAGATGCACATACATTAACAGATGCATATGCAGACTCCCTTTACGACTCCTTTTTCGTGCACAAAAAACATACACAAACATGCAAAACCCATGCATAAAAGCAGCAAGAAAATCACACAATAACACAAGGGATGAAAAGGGCGACAAAGCGACCAACATATCCAACTGTCCATCGCCAGCCACCAGAAACACAGCATTAATTAGACTGCTTCAACGGTTACGAAAAATTTAGTTCTGCGAAATTAGTTTTCATTCGGGGATCAGTGTTAATTATTTTAGATGTATATTTCAACTTAGCTGCATAACTGATCTAATTCTAATGAAAAGTTGGAGATTAATTTGTTATCTTTAGCTAAATCTTTTCGTAATATATTAGTTCTCCTGGATATGTTAGTCCTCCGAGGTATGTCAGTCCTGGGTATATTAGGAGAGAGGAGCTTATGACGACGTTTCGGTCCGACTTGGACCATTTACAAGTCACACTTGACACACGAAGGTGAGGGAGCCAGGATATATAGGAGAAGGAGGACAGGAAGGAGGCAGAGAGAAGAGAAGAATGGAGGGAATGGAGAAGTAGTGGCAGAGGTAATGCTGGTAGTGAAAGTAGCAGTAGAAGGGGTATTGGTAGTAGTAAGTAGGGGAGGTTAGGTAGTGGTAGACAGAAATAGGAGTGAAGCGAGGCAATAGTAGTAGTAGTAGTAGTAACTGCGATAAATCAAGACTTTCATGGATATAGCCAGCCTGGATGTATTAAAACCGCTGAGAATAATCTACCACTGATCCATAACTGGGCCACAATTCAGAAAGGAAACGTTAGGTGACGTTTCCGTTTCGTTGTGGATCATTAAAAAGTCGTGACATCATAATGGTCCGCTGAAAAACCGAAACGTCGTTTAAGGTTTTCCCTCTGAACTGTTAGTTGTAAATTGTCCTGGTTATGGTATTTTGACGTTTAAATATTTTATTCTGCTCAGAAAATAGTCATGGAGGTACACAATGTTGGTATTTGGCAGGTCATGAATTTTTAACGACCTGAGAAATGCCCTATAGATACCAAATTATAGACAGAGGCTAAAAATGGTTATAATACCTACAATTTTTAAAGAGGTGGACCGGTAAGCCAGCGGAATGGCTCGGTCAGATGATCAAAATCTCCAGATGTGGGTCATCACATGATTAAGACCCGCGTCAGGAAACACTTGTCCTGTTTCCTGACAAATCTTACCTAACCCAGAGGCGAGAAGCCGAGGAGAAAAACCGCAAACCTTAACTGTAGCAACGTTTCGCTCAACATTATGAAGATTTACGCTGTTTCAGACTTCCAAACTGTCTTAATTAAGGAACTTGATCAGTTTCTCAAGACAGTTCATGTTTGGAAGGCCAGTAGTGTTTACATTGGATTGCCCTCTGCTGTCACAAATAAAATAATCAGGCCAGTAATTATAAGGTTTTGTCTGGGATAGGGCAGCCAGGGCAGAGATCTCTGAAGCCTTTAAGGTCAGTAGGTTGATTTTATTACTATTATTATTTCGTGTGTACTGAGGTAGAGGGGGTTGAGCTTAGATAATACGGGGATACCTTTCTTGGATCTCTCAGCGACCGGAATTAATCTAGTTATTTTATCCACTAGTAAGATTTTACACAGCACCTGGAGAATGGTAGGTAAACAGAGTTAACCCTAAGAAGGGAAGGGTAGCTTCAATTACTCGAATCAAGAGCCCTTCATTAACATCAAGGCACCCTCTTTTCAAAGGGCGTTGTACGCACAAACTTCAGCCTCACTCCTCTCTCTCTCTCTGTCTCACCTCCTGAATATATATCCCACCCCTTTCCATTTCTCTTCTACTCCTTTCCAGTTCTTTACCCCTTAACCTATCGCTCGTCCTTTTACTCACCGAGTTACACTTCTCCTTTCCTTCGACTGAATTGCCCCTATCCATCTCTTTCCCATTCCATCTTTACCCTTGTTTCGTCTGCAGACTTTTGCCTCCCCCTAACCACTCTCCCTCGGTAGTGTCCTGTTTTCACACCTCCATATCTTTCCACTTCCCACAAAAAGCCTTCTTTTACCCCTCAAACCCCTCTCCCTTTCCTAGGAAAACTTCTCCCTTGTCCCCTCAAGAAACAGTCCAGGCAAAAACTGCCCTATTTTTTTCTATGTCGGCTTCTCGATGTTTTCTATAGCTCTATAAATAAGAATTTCTATGTCAATATCGGCGAGGCAACTATAAGAAGATAAAGACATAAGCTACAGAACAAGTTTTCACTGCATAGAGCTTTTCAAAGCTGCATAAAGTTTTCCAGTGAAAGCTTTTCCTGCAGCTTTTGTCTTCGTTGTCTTCAGTACGCCATGTCGTGCATTGTTGCTGTCAACATCGATGTAAAGACTGCCATTGCAGAAAGCTAAACCTAGATACCCATAAATCATATAAACATATTAACCCCGATTCAACAGAAAAGAAATAGCGCTAATATTTCCGGTCCGCTAGATACCCTCCTCAGGCGCCGGAAAACTGTCACTCAGACCGAGAATATTTGCGTTATCTTTCTGTTGTTGAATGTGGTAGACGCGAAAGTATTACTCTTACCGTCAATGTATAGTTCACTCAGCCATATTAATATTTCGACTCTTCAAGGGGCACCTTGATGCTGGTGAATGGCTCTTGATCCAAAGAATGCGAACCATCCTCCCGTTCCCCGAGAGCTGTGTGACCCATGCTGATTTAAAGCTTCTTGAAAATAATAATGGTAATTAAATTGGTTAAAAAAGAATGAAAAGGTTAGGTCATTAGGTGTGAGCAGAACCTACCTAGGATAGGTCAGTAGGACTGCTATGGTGTTCGTATTTTCTTATGTTCTTATGTGTTAATTGGAACATGCAATGAGCAGAGGCGTTAATAGGCTACCAAAAAGAGACATAGAGCTTTTATGAGACAACTTTTCGGTCATAAATGAGCTGTTTCTGTCTCACGTGTTCCCGTGTGAAAGAAAAAGCTCACCTGTGAGCGAAACGTCTCCGAATAACTGTGACTAAATAAAGGCTTCATCTAGTGTGAGTACTGCATCCCGGAGACTCTTGCAGCTCTCCTCGTTCCCATATTTTAAACTGCTGACTACGGAGAGACGATGTTTGGCGGTCAGGAATTCCAGGGATAAGGACGGCTTCCCTCTCCAGTCACTGAGTAGGAAATACGAAGAAGGGCCTTGCCCCGGTCCTATCCTGTCAGTAGCGCAGGATATATTGGTCCCACAATATTGTTGCCGCACAATATCCGTGACCGTAAATTTTTATGGAATTGCACAATCTTCATAAAAATATTTTTATAAGCTTCGGCAGGACAAGAGGGATTCTTATTTTTAGCTTTTGCAAAATAATTGTTTGGTGATTTGATTTTGAGATTGCAGAATTACTTGAAGAAAAGATGTCGAGGGTGATGTTAGTGTCGTTACCCGTCTTCGTTATTTATCTCCTCCAACACTGCTATATTCGCCCTCATTCCACTGTCATTGCCACAACTTCTCTCAGAAATCTCCACCAGTGCCACAGCCTCCGCCGCTTCTCTTCTCCACCACTACTATATCCTCCTTCATTCTTCTTCACCACTGCTATATCCTCCTTCATTCTTCTCCACCACTGACGTATGTTCCTCCAGTCTTCTCCAACACCGCTTTCTCCTCCATCATTATTCTCCACCACTTCTATAACTCAGTCTCCTCGCGTGATGGCATAATATATGTATTCCACAAAAGTAATGAGATATATGTAAGACAAGCTTCAACAACTCCAAGTTACGAGGGAGTAAAGTCGACCCTATAATGTCTAATTCAGAACCAGACTACAAGACCTTTCTGTAGGTTTTGACCAGACTGGAAGACTTTTCAGCAGACGCCATCCTGCAGACACCATCCTGCAGACACCATCCTGCAGATACCATCCTTCAAATTGTTAGTTCAAAATACTATTGGGGGAAACATTTTGTTCTGTGCAAACTTTTTGATCTGATAAAGCTGTACACAGAGCTAGTAAAGCTAGCTCTACATCGTGCTTTCTTCTTTATTGTCGGCAAAAATTATAAAGACACATATTTAACAACAAGCAAATTACAAAAAACTACCAGCGATTTGCCAGACAAAAAACTGGCTAAGTAAAAAAGTAGGAAACTTATAAGTTCCAAGAATGAGTTGGTGAGGGACTGCTCGCTTACCAGTAGGACTTAGCAGTCATCGGGTCTTGAGCGACACGAAGAGATGAGGACCTCAAGAGTGCCCCAAACATCAGTCCTTGGTGAGTTGCGTGGCACTTGACTGTGCCACAGGTGATTGACGGTGCCACAAATGTCGCTGTTTACTGCCAGAGAGACCGATCAACTGTGTTACGAACAGTAAAGGAGGTGAAGACTGTTTATGAGGCGATAAAGACGCGCGGCGATGAGCGAAGCAGTGCTAGCGCAGCCTGGAGCTCCAGCTATAAAGTAGATACCTGGAGAGGGTTTCGGGGGTCAACGACCCCGCGGCCCGGTCCGAGACCAGGCCTCGTGCTGGATCAAGGTCTGATCAACCAGTCTAGGTCTATATTTTATCATGTAAACTCATCAGTTTAATACAAGATCAGATACCTTTCTGAATTTTTAAAGCAGTATCAGATACCTTTCTGGTTTTTAATCGGAAATCTGATACCTTTCTGGATTTTTAGTCGGGTATCAGATACCTATCGAAACCACATTAATCACCAAACATACTAGATGTAACGTGACTCTCAGACACTGGCAATAATGATTTTGTTAAATACAGAAGTGCCGATAAGTTCGCAAGGGTCACAAAACGCCTGGGAAACCGGAAGCAGTCTGAATTACTCAGAGGAAATTAAGGTATCTTGACTTCCGTGGTCGAGAAGCCGGAAACCTACAGCTAGACACACCTCACTTGAAGGAATCAACGATTCAGAATCCCAGCAGCCTCTCTGCGAGACAAATACATTAAGAAAAGTATCTTTACGAACTCTTTACCAAGATAATTGAATGCTGTATACGATTACTTAGTAATTAAGGACGCGAAATCCTATTTGACTTTCATCACCTCTTAAAACAAACCTTACGTGGAAGACTCTGAAGAAGATAAATCGTGTGTAATTAAGAATGGAGGTAATTAAAAGTCTAAAGTAATTTTTCTTTCACTTGAGAATACTTCAGCCTCTCGCAAATTACATTATATTTAATGCGTTGTATAAAGAATAATTTGCTTTATCAGATCATAATTTGCTGTTATCAGATCTTCCAGTACAATGAAGACATTGTCTTAACCTGATTCCTTCTCTTTACCCAGACGCTTTCCAGTGAATATAATAATAATAATAATAATAATAATAATAATAATAATAATAATAATAATAATAATAATAATAATAATAATAATAATAATAATAATAATAATAATAATAATAATAATAATAATTAAATAAAAATAATAATAATATAGTATTTCTTATGCTTCGTTAAGTTTGCAACAAATTCTGGTAACAACTTCAAGGTACATTTTCACTTGGTGGGGTTAAACTCGAGGAGCCAGTTTCTGAACTAGGCTTGCAGCCTGTCCAGATCCCTTTGTAGTCCTACCTGATCCTCATCCGAAATGCTTCTTCGTGTATATACATCGAGAGAAAAAACTCAGTATATATACACCAAGAAAAATGCTTCTCAATGTATATACAATGAGAGAAATATACCTCTGTAGATCCGGCCAGACTATACAGACAGCCACATCACGGTACTTAAATGCACTGCTGTATATACACCTCACAGTGAATATACACCGAGACAGATATATATATATATATATATATATATATATATATATATATATATATATATATATATATATATATATTTTATATATATATATATATATATATACCTTTCAATGACTATAACCTTCACAGAGTGAGAGAATCTGGAAAATATACGGAAATCTCATTTCGTTAGATCAATTTCCTGGTCATCTTCACTCTGGCATTTTGTCTCCGCCAAAGAATGCATAATTTATTAATATTAAGGTTAATTTTATTCAAATATAAATAACTAACTGAATAATTAAGGACTATTTTTTCATTAATAAAAAAGTTTAATTAAGGGAACGTAAAAGAGTGAGTTTGGGTATTTAATTTTACTGGATATGAGGTGTGAGTGAGGGTCGATTATAATTATTTTTATTATTATTATTATTATTATTATTATTATTATTATTATTATTATTATTATTATTATTATTATTATTATTATTATTATTATTTATATTTTTATTGTTAATTTTATTATTTTTCTTCTTCTTATTATTATTATTTTCACTGGAAAGTGTTAAAGCAGTAGGGGTCGTCTAGCACCGAGGAATGGAATCCAAAGAAGTTAAGGTCACCTCCAATTCCTTAAATCAAGAGCCTTTTACTAGATCAGTACCTTTAAACTTAGATATCTGATAAAATGGACACGTGCAAAATGTAGGTATCTTTATTTTATATAAAAATAAAAACACCCAGATGTTATACATCTGTCTAATTCATCATTTGTTAGCATTATATACCATTGATATAATATATACCATTGATATAAACTGGCACTGTTATAGGACGGATAAAACACACATTCCTAGACGAATGAATGTGGAACATTTGTAACATTTTGGAAATTTATTTAGACACCTGTCGCTCTACAGAAGTTTTTTTAGTCAAATAATGTCAGGAAAACCACGGGAAAATATTATAGAAAAATGACAAGTGAAGTGTAGTGTATGTGTGTGTGTGTGTACTTACCTATTTGTGGCTGCAAGGGTCCATTCATAGCTCATGGCAACGCCTCTTCGCTGGTCGCTATGTCCACTCTCTCTCTTCCCTTGCTCCAAGAGCCATATTGACCTCGCCTTATGTTTGGATCATTCCTCCACTACATCGCTCTCCAGACTGCTATATTTCCTGACAACTCTAAGGTTGAAGAAATACTTCCTAACAGCCTTCTGAATCATGTAGGTTTTTAACTTCCAGTTGGTGTCCCCTTGTTCT
>WNWK01002372.1:160000-212952 GCA_009830355.1 Cherax destructor
ACAAGAGTACAGGCGGCTTGCCTGACTCAGCTAATATTAGCAAATTCCTGACTGGTTTCAACTAAAACTCAGAGTAAAAGTAAACACGAAGTAGCGAGGAGGGAGAAAATATAGAAGCAGAGACAGGAAGACACTCGCAGGAGGAGGAAGAGAGAAACTCAGAAGTAGGAGGAAGGAGGAAACTCAGCAGAGAGGAGGAAAGAGAAACTCAGCAGCAGGGAGGAAAGAGGAAACTCAGCAGGAGGGAGGAAAGAGGAAACTCAGCAGGAGGGAGGAAAGAGGAAACTCAGCAGGAGGGAGGAAAGAGGAAACTCAGCAGGAGGGAGGAAAGAGGAAACTCAGCAGGAGGGAGGAAAGAGAAACTGCAGGGAGGAAGAGGAAACTCAGCAGAGGGAGAAAGAGGAAACTCAGCAGGAGGGAGGAAAGAGGAAACTCAGCAGCAGGGAGGAAAGAGGAAACTCAGCAGCAGGGAGGAAAGAGGAAACTCAGCAGTAGGGAGGAAAGAGGAACTCAGCAGCAGGGAGGAAAGAGGAAGCTCAGCAGCAGGGAGGAAAGAGGAAACTCAGCAGCAGGGAGGAAAGAGGAAACTCAGCAGCAGGGAGGAAAGAGGAAACTCAGCAGCAGGGAGGAAAGAGGAAACTCGAGCAGGGAGGAAGAGGAAACTCAGCAGCAGGAGGAAAGAGGAAACTCAGCAGCAGGGAGGAAAGAGGAAACTCAGCAGCAGGGAGGAAAGAGGAAACTCAGCAGCAGGGAGGAAAGAGGAAACTCGGAAGCAGAGAAGAGGGGAAAAACCTAGAGAGGAGGGAGGAGAGAGATGGTATCTTAATGTCGGCTTTTTATCACTAGAGCATCGCGGGGCCCCGAGTTGGTTTATTAAGGTCCTCCTGGATGATCTCGAAATGGCCCCCCCCCCCCCCCCCCCCCCTTTCCCTCTCTCTCTCTCTCGTAGCTATGCTGTTTACCAAGTCTCGCTTCGTGCAGTTTTCTGAAGAATTTTAAAGCGGATGAAATCGGGTTATGAGGAATAAGATGCAATATTTAAATGCTGGATGCAATTTACGTTGCTTCACATGCTTTTAAGGGGGAAGTACCCTGATTCCGGTGAATGGCTCTTGATGCACGGAATTCGAGCTATCCTGTCTTTTCTAGGATCAGATCTGATTACCTCCCCATTCGTCAGGCTCTTTATGGATGATGGTTTGCCCTTCTTCAGGAATGTTTAGGAGTAAACGACTGTTTATCCATGTTTAAGTCATTCAATTGTATGTAAACACAAGCGCTAATGTTACATTGTGTAATTTTGGAGGCTCAACTATGGCAAATAGTTTGTGTTTCCTTGAAGAAAATGAATCTAATTTTTTTATAAATTGGCCTTTACACATCAAACCAATTTTGTATAGATCTGTACATGAGGCTCTCAATGTCTAATATAAAATTTGCTTATGAAATGGTCAGTACATTAATGAAATTTAATGCTTATCGACTAAACGAGGGTCAATAAGGTTGAATCATTCACCACCACCAAAGAACACTTTAATCCCTGTAAGAAGGTTTAGAAGTAAACATACATCTATGCAAAACAACCACTATGAAAAAATAGAGGAATTCCGAGCGCTTTCGTGACTACTCACATTATCAAGGAACTTGGTAATGTGAGTAGTCACGAAGCCTGAATTATTCTATAAGTGTTTCTATTTTTTCATAGTGATTTGCTATTATTATATATATATATATATTATTTAAAAAACCTGTTTCACTCGATGATCTTTTTAGACCTACCACATGGTATATTATCACTAGACGTTATTCAGGCACACTTTCAGGCAGGGGTAGCTTCATCATCCCATGCATCGACAAATAGAGTTTCTAGAATTCATATATATTATATATATATATATATATATATATATATATATATATATATATATATATATATATATATATATATACAGGTAAAACTTCTGATTTGGGCTTAAATAGTAACGCTCTTCTTGCCGAGTAAGGCAAGGGAAGATTTGTGTATGCAATAATTTCGCAAAAATCATTCATGCTTAGCGAAAATTCACGACGCTGTAACCCACTGGACCATACAATCCTAGCGTTGTGAATTTTTGCTCATCATAATACCACTCGTTCGTGGTTACTATAATATATATATATACTGCTTGTGGAGGCTAGTGCACCAAACGGGGAGTAGAATGAAATTAGCTCTGAGGCACCCACACCATCGTATGTCCTCGGATAACGGTACAACACCTAGCTCTGCTGGGTGCGTGATTCTTGTAGGATTGTATGGTCCAGTGGGTTAGAGCGTCGTGATTTTTCGCTTACCATGAGTCGGGCTAAAACAACACGGGTTCGATCCTCTGGCTAGCCGCAGTGTTATTGTTTAAATACCACTCGTTCATGATTACAATAATATATATATGTATATTATATATATATATATATATATATATATATATATATATATATATATATATATATATATATATATATATATATATATATATATATATATATATATAGGTAGGTAGTAGGTTGGTAGACAGCAACCATCCAAGGAGGTACTACCATCCTGCCAGGTGACTGTGAAACAGAAACCTGAAACTGTTTTACATGATGGTAGGATTGCTGGTGTCTTTTTTCTGTCTCATAAACATGCAAGATTTCAGGTACGTCTTGCTACTTCTACTTACACTTAGGTCACACTACGCAAACATGTACACGTTTATGTATACACACTCATCTGAGTTTTCTTTGATTTTATCTTAATAGTTCTTGTTCTTATTGCTTTTCCCTTTCATATCCATGGGGAAGTGGAATAAGAATCTTTCCTCCGTAAGCCATGCGTGTTGTAAAAGTCAACTAAAATGCCGGGAACAATGGGCTAGTAACCCCTTTTCCTGTATAGCTTACTAAAAAGAAGAAGAAAACCGTCAAAGTGGGATGTTTGAATGTGCGTGGATGTTGTGCGAATGATAAGAAAGAGATGATTGTAGATGTTATGAATGAAAAGAAGCTGGATGTTCTGGCTTTAAGTGAGACAAAGCTGAAGGGGGTAGGAGAGTTTCAGTGGGAAGAAATAAATGGGATTAGATCAGGGGTTTCAAATAGAGTTAGAGCTAAAGAAGGAGTGGCAATAATGTTGAATAATCAGGTATGGCAGGTAAAGAAGGAATATAAATGTATAAATTCAAGGATTATGTGGAGTAAAATAAAGGTTGGATGTGAAAAGTGGGTTATAGTAAGTGTTTATGCACCTGGAGAAGAGAGAAGTGTAGAGGAGAGAGAGATTTTGGGAAATGTTGAGTAAGTGTGTGGGAGTTTTGAACCAAGTGAGAGAGTAATTGTGGTTGGGGATCTTAATGCTAGAAAGTGGGTAAAAATGTTGTGGATGGAGTAGTAGGTAAATTTGGGGTGCCAGGGTAAATGTAAATGGGAACCATTAATTGAGCTATGTGTAGAAAGAGGTTTGGTAATAAGTAATACATATTTTATGAAAAAGAGGATAAATAAATATACAAGGTATGATATAGCACGTAAGGAATGTAGTTTGTTGGATTATGTATTGGTGGATAAAAGGTTGATGAGTAGGCTTCAGGATGTACATGTTTATAGAGGGGCAACGGATATATCAGATCATTATTTGGTTGTAGCTACAGTTAGAGTAAAAGGTAGATGGGACAAAAGAAAATGGCAACAGCAAGTAAGAGAGAGGTAAAAGTGTATAAACTAAGGGAGGAGGAAGTTAGGGTGAGATATAAGCAACTATTGGCAGAAAGGTGGGCTAGTGCAAGTAGGAGTAGTGGGGGGGTTGAAGAGAGTTGGGATAGTTTTAAAAATGCAGTATTAGAATGTGGGGCAGAAGTTTGTGGCTATAGGAGGGTGGGTGCAGGAGGAAAGAGGAGTGAGTGGTGGAATGAAGAAGTAAAGGGTGTGATAAAGAGAAAAAGGTAGCTTATGAGAGGTTTTACAAAACAGAAGTGTTAATAGAAGAGCAGAGTATATGGAGAGTAAAAAAAGATGAAGAGAGTGGTGAGAGAGTGCAAAAGAAGAGCGGATGAAAGAATGGGAGAGGCTCTGTCAAGAAATTTTGCTGAAAACAAGAAAATTTTTTGGAGTGAGATAAACAAGGTAAGAAAGCCTAGGGAACGAATGGATTTGTCAGTTAAAAACAGAGTAGGGAGTTAGTAGATGGGGAGCTGGAGGTATTGGATAGATGGCGGGAATATTTTGAGGAACTTTTAAATGTAGATGAAAAGAGGGAGGCGGTAATTTCATGTACTGGCCAGGGAGGTACAACATCGTTTAGGAGTGACGAAGAGCAGGATGTGAGTGTGGGGGAGGTGCGTGAGGCATTACGTAGAATGAAAGGGGGTAAATCAGCTGGAATTGACGAAATCATGACAGAAATGTTAAAAGCAGGGGGGGATATAGTGCTGGAGTGGTTGGTATTTTTGTTTAATAAATGTATGAAAGAGGGGAAGGTACCTAGGGATTGGCAGCGAGCATGTATAGTTCCTTTATATAAAGGGAAGGGGGATAAAAGAGAGTGTAAAAATTATAGGGGAATAAGTTTAACGAGTATACCAGGTAAAGTGTATGGCAGAGTTATTATTGAAAAAATTAGAGGTAAGACAGAGAGTAGGATTGCAGATGAGCAAGGAGGCTTTAGAGTGGATAGGGGATGTGTAGATCAAGTGTTTACAGTGAAGCATATATGTAAACAGTATTTAGATAAAGGTAGAGAAGTTTTTATTGCATTTATGGATTTAGAAAAGGCATATGATAGAGTGGATAGGGGAGCAATGTGGCAAATGTTGCAAGTGTATGGAATAGATAGTAAGTTACTGAAGGCTGTAAAGAGTTTTTATGAGGATAGTGAGGCTCAGGTTAGGGTGTGTAGGAGAGAGGGAGATTACTTCCCGGTAAAAGTAGATCTTAGACAGGGATGTGTAATGTCACCATGGTTGTTTAATATATTTATAGATGGGGTTGTAAAAGAAGTAAATGCTAGGGTGTTGGGGAGAGGGGTGGGATTAAATTATGGAGAATTAAATGCAAAATGGGAGTTGACACAGTTACTTTTTGCTGATGATACTGTGCTTATGGGAGATTCTAAAGAAAAGTTGCAAAGGTTAGTGGACGAGTTTGGGAGAGTGTGTAAAGGTAGAAAGTTAAAAGTGAACATAGATAAGAGTAAGGTGATGAGGGTATCAAACGATTTAAATAAAGAAAAATTGGATATCACATTGGAGAGAGGGATTATGGAAGAAGTAAATGTTTTCAGATATTTGGGAGTTGACGTGTCAGCGGATGGGTTTATGAAGGATGAGGTTAACCATAGAATTGATGAAGGAAAAAAGGTGAGTGGTGCATTGAGGTATCTGTGGAGACAAAAAACGTTATCCATGGAGGCAAAGAAGGGAATGTACGAAAGTATAGTGGTACCAACACTCTTATATGGGTGTGAAGCATGGGTTGCAAATGCTGCAGCGAGGAGGAGGCTGGAGGCAGTGGAGATGTCCTGTCTAAGGGCAATGTGTGGTGTAAATATTATGCATAAAATTCGGAATGTGGAAATTAGGAGAAGGTGTGGAGTTACTATAAGTATTTGTCAGAGGGCTGAAGATGGGTTGTTGAGGTGGTTTGGTCATTTAGAGAGAATGGATCAAAGTAGAATGACTTGGAGAGCGTATAAATCTGTAGGGAAGGAAGGCGGGGTAGGGGTCGTCCTAGAAAAGGTTGGAGGGAAGGGGTAAAGGAGGTTTTGTGGGCGAGGGGCTTGGACTTCCAGCAAGCATGTGTGAGCGTGTTAGATAGGAGTGAATGGAGACGAATGGTTTTTGGGACATGACGATCTGTTGGAGTGTGAGCAGGGTAACATTTTGTGAAGGGATTCAGGGAAACCAGTTAATTGATTTATTTGGACTTGAGTCCTGGAAATGGGAAGTACAATGCCTGCACTTTAAAGGAGGGGTCTGAGATAGTGACAGCTGGGAGGGACTTTTCTCAGCTGTCGTATCTGAGCTCCTCTGCAAAGACAGTGATTATGTATGAGTGTGGTGAAAGTGTTGAATGATGATGAAAGTATTTTCTTTTTGGGGATTTTCTTTCTTTTTGGGTCACCCTGCCTCGGTGGGAGACGGCCGACTTGTTGAAAAAAAAAAAAAAAAAAAAAAAATATATATATATATATAAGGATGGGTGAGTCGACACTGACATATTAGTGTTGTCTTCTGTCTCACCACAAGTTAAGCGTAGAAGGTTTTTGGTAATTAATCGCCACGAAACACCACAAGTCCATTTGTGTGCGTCCTTAACGTTTAGTGTCGCACATCTGTTCTTTATCACTGCTTTTTCCTCTCTCTCTCTCTCTCTCTCTTTCTCTCTCTCTCTCTCTCTCTCTCTCTCTCTCTCTCTCTCTCTCTCTCTCTCTCTTCTCTCTTTCTCTCTCTCTCTCTCTCTCTCTCTCTCTCTCTCTCTCTCTCTCTCTCTCTCTCTCTCTCTCTCTCTCTCTCTCTCTCTCTCTCTCTCTCTCTCTCTCTCTCTTCCTAGGAACTTCAGCATAAAGGTAATCACTTATAAAGTATGGAACAACTAAAGAATTTCCCCTTGTTTACTAATTTGTCTAGAAAGCAAAGCATCATACACTGTGTACCTGGCGTAGTCTGGTGGTCACAGTTGCGGCTCTCCTTAGAAAAGGCTCAGAATCAGTCAAGCCAAGGAGGGTCGAGCCTTCACTGTTTCACACATTTACATATACATATTTACGTGTTCAGGAACCATAGTCTTCTCTTCAGGTTACTTAATAGTATTAGAAAGATATGGTACTTATTACCTGGCAATTTTCTCCAGAAATTAATTCATGCATTTACTGTAATGATAAAGGCGTTATTATTATATTAATGGTATATACTATTAGTAGTATTATCATTATTATTAGTTAACAGTAACTATTGCCAAACCAAGAGTAATAGTTTATTATAAATAATCGTAAGTGTTAGTAATAATAATTACTGTTAATAGTAATATATTTATAAAAGCTATTTTATTTTCAAACACTAACAACGACGATCCAAAGACTTTTAGATTTTACGAAAAATTCAACAACATCCATAATGGAATACATGCAATGTTAACTATATTAAATATTTTATTACTCATGGATTTCTTTATACCTTTCACATTTTACTAAAAATTAATAAAAAAACAATCACTCTTTAACACACAGTATTTAAAAATTGCTCCGCTCGAAGAGGTGATGAACTGGAAGGTCCAATATTTTAAAAATTTCGGCCTCAACTGCATACTGCGTAAGACAAATACGCGCTTAAAGGGTCCCTTATGACACGACTCTGTGCCCCAGATCACGGTTCAGGAAACTGGTGACACGGAATTTTGATTCACAGGTGCTTTAAGGATCTGGTGATATGACCTTGTAAGACACACGTGCTTTAAGGACCTTGTGACATGACCTTGTAAGACACACGTGCTTTAAGGACCTGGTGACATGACCTTGTAAGACACACGTGCTTTAAGGACCTGGTGACATGACCTTGTAAGACACACGTGCTTTAAGGACCTTGAGGCAGATCTTGTAAGATACACATACTTTAAGAACCTGGTGACACGTCCTTGTGAGACACATTAAGGACCTAGTGACACGTCCTTGTGAGACACATTAAAGACCTAGTGACACGTCCTTGTGAGACACATTAAAGACCTAGTGACACGTCCTAGTGAGACACATTAAAGACCTAGTGACACGTCCTTGTGAGACACATTAAGGACCTAGTGACACGTCCTTGTGAGACGTATTAAGAACCTAGTGACACGTCCTTGTGAGACACATTAAGGACCTAGTGACACGTCCTTGTGAGACACATTAAGGACCTAGTGACACGTCCTTGTGAGACACATTAAGGACCTAGTGACACGTCCTTGTGAGACATGCTTCAAGGACCTTGTTAAAAGATATAACGACACAAACACAATTCTACTACTTTCACGAATTAGTAACACCAAAAAAACACACATTATTTCTTTCATAGAATAAAGAGTCTAGCATGTACGAGTCATAACTCCCAGGGACCAGGAGACAATAAAGTGCCATCCATGGACGAAAAGGGTAGCAGAAAATTTTGGTTAAAAAAGACCGTGTGTACGCATGAGATTAATATTATGACGGTGTTTCGGTCATTCCTGAACCATTATCAAATGATGAAGCAAAACACTAAGGAAAACTGCGAAAGCCTGGTCTGTGGTTAAGGGCACGTTTCGGCCCTGGGATCTCGCTCTCTTCGAACTTCAGAGCCGAAATAAATCTATAAATAAATGCCCTAAGTGTTTGCTAACGTGTCTTAAACCACAAAAGAATTCCCATTGATCGAAGCTGCTATGAAATCGAACACATACAATAAAGCCGAGGGATTGATCACTTTATATCAACGTCTTAATTACGTCTGTTGTATTGATGAGTATGGCACACGTGCAACAGTTGGGTATCTTCATTGTTGAATCGTTTCAACATATCTGTTGTCCTCTCTGAATTAAAATTAAAGCAGCCTGTTCAGCAGGTGAATCGTCTCGTCAGTAAAGATACAGAGCTGTTGCACAACTTTCTTAAGACTTAAAACTTGTTCTGTATACCGTCTCTTTAGCAAGATCGGCTTGTGCTTGACGAGTCTATACAAAGAGTGACCCACAGCCTCTGAAGTCCTTTGATACCTTTTTCCACGCCCAGGAGGGAGCGTGGGGACGAAGAAGAAGAGTCATCGTTAAGCAAACTGAGAATTACTCTTAATTAAAACTGACATCAAAGATCCGTTTGTGTGTTTTGGCAGCCAGAGCTCAGGCTAATTCCCTCAGCACTCGTCCTGTGTAACTCCTCTGATTAGCTCTTTTGAGAGGAGAAACGTAATTCTGAAGCTTTGCCTCGCAAGCAATTATCCCGTCAGTGCATCGCCAAGGTCCGGGAACATCAACCTTCTCCAAGGTGGATACGCCTTCAGAGTGTATGCACGTTCAGTGTGTGTATACTTCAGGGTATGTACACCTTCACAGTGTACGAATACTTTCAGAAAACAGATGAACTTTTTCCCCTCTGGTCCCAAAGACTCCAGAAGTGGAGAAGTTGCATTTTTCAACAGCAGGTGGCGGCGGTGATGTGCTGGTGCGTGCGTCATTTATAATGTTCCTCGTGGGACTTGGTCCACACAAATGATTTATTGCCCCCGGAAAGGCGTCTTTAAAGTAGGTATTTCGATGAGGCTTTGTCCTCAGCATAGTGGATTAGCATGAAGGCCTCAGCATAGTGATTTCGTATGAAGGCTTCAGCATGCTGCATGTCATGAAGGCCTCAGCACGCAAGACACTACGAAGACCTCAGCATACAGACATAGAAGTACCTCAGCACACATAATAATAATGCTGCCGTGAAGGTTATGGTACACAACTGAGCATGAGAAGAGAAGTTAAAGCTATAAGTTTTATAACTATGAACTTTATACAATTTAAACTTCGTGATGCTTCTCTCATGATTGAGCTTCATCAAGTGAGCTCTTCAATGATTGGAGCTTTTTTCTTCAAGTTGATCTCTTCACCTTAAATAGCATTCCTCCTGTAGTTGATCCTCATGGTGAGTTCTGTACTGTAAATAGTCTCCCTCTAGAAGTAGGTGCTGCAGGTGAGCTCTCCAATGTAAAGAGCGTTATTCCTGTAGGGTGCCCTTCGGAGGAAGTATCTCTCTATTACTACGTAGTCATCTCCAGAAGGCACTTCTGCCACCAGGGTTGTGTAACCTGAAGAGTCGAGACGCGGTTTATCAACACCATCGGTAGACTGTGTTCTCCCCTCACATATGTCAACACTTCTCTTGGAGAGAAGTGGTTTGATGCTGGTGAAGGGCTCTTGTTCTAATAAACTGGAGTTACCCATTCCCTTTAGAGGATCGAATAGGATTACCACCCATTCCTTATTTGCTGCATGACCTTAGCTGGATTAGTGTTCCCTGAATAGTAATAGTAAAAAACTTGGTAATAAATAACGACAAATTGCTTTAGAAAGACACGTGAGTAAACACTAGGACATATTTACTAGAAAACGTTTCAGTCCTGGGACCTTGATCACTGTATGGGCGAAACGTTGTCAAGAAAGGTTCGCATTATACTAGTTTCCGTATTCAAAGTTTACATGACCTTCCGGTCTTTCCTGGATCATTATTTAATTGCCATCAGTTGTGGATTGATAATGTTCCAGAAAAGGCAGAACTATCGTCTAAATGTTCTCTAAGTGTGGGATATTTGTGACTAGCTCTGCATACCTGAGGTGGTAATTAATTCCGCCGGTTCCTGTCCCCAGCTATAACTTCCAGTCCATTACCTCTCAAGTGAATTATTATTATATTCATGACGAAGAGGTTATTCGGTAAGGATTATTACAGCGGCTGGGGAGTGAGTGTTGGGAATTAACCAAGTGTGATCCCCGCGGCCTGGTCTCAGACCGGGCCACTGGGGCGTTGACCCCCTAAACCCTCTCCAGGTATACTCCAGGTATCCAGTGGCTTTATCAGTACAAATTCAAGGACATAACTGGAAGACAAACTGGAAGCACAGACATGTATGCATGTATAATGTTCGCCAAGACCGGGGTCCTGGCATGGGTCGTAATCTTGCGATGACCCGTCTCTGGCTCCCGAAGGAGAATGGGTTCTGCAATGTTGCAGCGAGTGCTGCTCAAGCAGTGTTCCGGATAGTGCATCTGTGTGTCTACTAAGCGACAGCGCCGTCTGTAATGAGGAATTAGACACATGTGCAACATCTGGGTATCTTTATTTGTAGACGTTTCGCCCTCCAGTGGCTTTATCAATAACGCCACTGGTTGGCGAAATGTCTACAGAATAAGTATACACAGATGTTGCACAGGTGATTAAGTCGTCATTATCTTGTCGATATTGCATACCATTGATATTGCATACCATTGATATACATTTAACAAGCTTTTATTTTTATTCTCTATCAACGTAATTTGTTAATAATAGTAAGAAAATATCGAGACTCTTAAAGGAGTAGAATAAAAGTGCTATTATCGTGGCTACAAAACAAATCACAAGTAGCTAAAAATATTCTTAGGAAATTTGACACATCGTTTAGGAACTTCTTGGATCTTTGTCAAACCATTTAAACTTACCATAACACTGGTGGGGTTCGAACCCGCGGTCAGAGAGTCTCAAAACGCTGGCCCAGTGGCTTACGCGACGGTCTGGAGTTTTGAGACTCTGACCGCGGGTTCAACCACCGTGGTATGGTTTGTTGCAATCGTGTCATTTCGATTTCGTGAGTCATTTAAACTTTCTCAAATATTTGTTTGGATTGTCGAAAGTCAAACAAAAGCCGTTGTTTGGTTGATAATTTTTCCCCAAACCTCAGATGCGCTGTTGTAGAGTCGTAGAAACTGCGCTCTCCTAAAAAAAAAAATAGGAAATATTCTATAGAATCTTCCTTCGTTTTAACGTCTATTCAAGGGCAACTAGTCTGCATATTAATGATCATAAAATTAGGTTCCCCAGGATTTTCCTTATGCATTTTATATTTTCCCATAACTGTCGACCGTATGTATGGGGGTAATAAGAATGAAATGCTTACTCGTCTGATTGTAATTCAAAAATAACGGGGATTTTAGATTCCAACACATTTCGACGAAGCCATCTTGAAAATTTTCCAAACGTACTCTTGTTATTCCACTATTTTCTTTTTATTTACGGTGGACTCTAAATCTTCCTCTCATGATTTTCTCCACTCGTGCTTTTCAACAATTTCAGTTCTAGGAATAAATAAAGAGGAAGTAAATAACGTGCTAAAAATATCCAACCAAGACAGGGCTCGCAGCAGTGGGTTCATGTTGGAAAAAATTAGATTTAAAAAGGATATATGAAAGTAATGGTTTGGTAATAGAGTTGTGAATGAGTGGAACAAACTCCCGAGTAACGTTATTGAAGCTAAAACGTTGTGTTGGTTGATAGGTTGAACAAATGCATGAGTGGGTGTGGGTGAGTGTGAGTTGTGCCTAACTAGCTTGGGCCAATAGGCCTACAGCAATGCTCCTTCCTTCTGCGGGTGTGACTTGCCTAACATGGGTCAGTAGGCCTGCTGCAGTGCTCCTACTTTCTTATGTTATTATGTATATACTGTAATGGAAAGTCGGTAAATCTTTAAAGTTAATATTCCACAATATTATAGTGGAAATTAACGAAATGCAACCGGTATACGTACGAGGTTTTGCATCATTTCAATTCGGTATGAAGATAACGAAGTTTATGTACTTGCTGTCACAATGTATATAGATAATTTACTCAGAGGAAAATAAAAATTACTCAGGTTTCTTGTGGACAAGGGTAAACTCTTAAATAAATGCTATGAAGAATTAGACACCATTGCAACATCTACAAATAAAGATACCCAGATACACACACAACCCGCACATAGGAGAGAGAGAGAGAGAGAGAGAGGAGTTTACCACGACGTTTCGGTCCGACTTGGACCATTTACAAAGTCACACTAACACAACGAACGAATCGAATCGAATAAGTACAGGTAAGATCCCAATGGGATGAGAGGGGAAGACGGTACAGACGAAGAATAGCGCTGGAGAGGCGTCTTCTTAGTCGTAGAAATAGAGCCAGGGCTTAACCCAGCAGCTAAGGCGATCGTGGGGCAGACTTGAGAACAGGAATAGCAGGCTCTCCTGTTGATGAGACTTCTGTGGGGTGAGCGGGGAGGACGGGACAGGTGAAGATTACCGCTAGAGAGGAGTGTAGAAGTTGAGCCAAGGCTTAACCCAGCAGCTAAGGCTAAAGTGGGTCAGAGGGTCGAACAGCTCAAGGTATCTGACATAGAATCAAAGGTTATTTGTAAATAGGGTTAGGAGCAGGATCATACAAGGAATAGAAAAGGTTGTGTTGGTTTGTGGGTCTACGAATGTCTTCGTCAAGGAGAGAGGTCCAGTAGTCATGTCGTGTCTCAAGTTTGTCTATCTGTCTGTCACTGAGAGTCTTCCAGTACATATTCAGCGCAGGGATGTCTAACTGGGCATGGAGAGACTCGCTTGTGGCGAAGTCTTCCCATCTGACATCAAGCACCCAGCGCAGAGCCTTGTTCTGGACACGCTGCAGTTTAAGTAAGTTTGTTTTGGCTGCAAGAGAGAGGCTAGAGGAGAGTAAGTTATCAGAGGGCGTATTAGGGATTTATAGAGGTGTAGTTTGGTGCGTTGGGAGGCATGTTTCAGCTTGTAGAGGCCCGCAAGGGCCTTACTAGCTACTGCATGCTTTGAGTGAATGTGCCTGTGTAAGCAAAGAAGGTAGTCAAGATTAATGCCAAGGACTGTGACAGATTGTGTGATGGGGATGTAGGTGCGGGTGTCAGCTGTTCTGAGCTCGACAGGTAATGGAGGATCACGTTTCCTATAGTTAAAATATGTAATGCTGGATTTAGCTGCATTGGTTTTGATCCTCCATTTTTGTTCCCAGAAGGCAATCCTGTCGACCTCATTCTGTGTTTTGTGTGAGAGTGTATCTATATTGGCGTGAGTGGTGAGTTGTGTAATGTCGTCTGCATAGGATAGTGTGATGGAGTTGTGGTATACAGGTGTTGGAATGTCGTTAGTGTATAAAATGTAGAGGGTAGGGGGGAGGACAGATCCCTGGGGTACTCCAGCATTTAGTGTGAAGTAGTCAGAGTAGCAGCCTTGGAATTTGATTCTCATGGTGCGGCCGTCAAGGAAGTTGCAGAGGAGTTTTCGAGTAGTGAGAGGCAGGTTAAAGTTAGTGCAGAGTTTGTGTTTGAGCCCTACATGCCAGACAGTGTCAAAAGCTTTTCAACGTCTTTTGCAACCAGGGCTGTCCTGTTTCTTTGTTTTGTGTTTATGTGGATGTAGTTGAGAATGATGTTAATGGCATCCTGTGTAGATCTGTGAGTTCTGAAGCCAAACTGGCCGTTAGAAAGAAGTGAGTTGTGTTCCAGGTATCTGCGAAGACGATGGTTGATAAGTTTTTCAAAGAGTTTACCTAATGTTTCGAGGAGGCTGATAGGGCGATAGTTTCTAGGGTCAGAGTGGTCTTTATTGGGTTTGGGAAGGAGGATAGCGGTAGCAGCTTTGAAGAGTGAAGGGAAGTAACCAGAAGCAAGGGAGGCATTGAGGAGGTTTGTGTAGGAAGTAATGATAGAGTCAGGAAGGTGTTTTAGGATAATATGATTTAGGCCAGAGGCACCAGGAGCCTTGGGAGGAAGGTGTCTGAGGAGAGTTTTAATGTCTGTGTTGGTGAAAGGAGTGTCGAGTTCTTGGGAGGAAGTAAGGGAGTCCAGATGGATGTGGCTGTCTGGTGTTGTTTCGTGTGTGTGTGTAGTGTTCCAGTGTTCTATGTTCTGAATGTGTTGGATGGCGTTAGGGTGGGGTGGGTGAGGGTGGAAGATGTTCTCCCAGATGTGTTTGAAGATGTTTGTAGCAGCCTGTGTGGTCTGTAGATGATGTGTTGAAGTTGTGGTTGATGTTGTTTGAATTTGTTGGTGGGTGTGGTACCTGGTTTTGTAAGATTTTTTTTTTGTTGTTTCTAGAGGTAAGTGAGATCTAATCGGACTTGATTAAATCTATGTGTGTTGTAGAGGAAGCGGTTGTGGTAGCAGATAATTAATCTTCTTGTTCTGATTGAGGGTTTGAAAGAATAACGAGTGGTGTGAGTTGTCTTTGGTATTGCGGAGTTGGCTGCTTGTGTAATGGTGTCTTGGATGAGATCAAGTTGAGTGTCAATGTCAGAGATAGGTTTGTTGTTGTAGTCATAGGTGAGGTTAGTATTATCTCTTCCAAACCCTATCCTCATCCCAGCAAGACCTTCCTTCTCCTACAAGAACGCTGACTGGGATGCTTTCAAGCACACAACGAACAGGTAGAAGGGGTATTTATAGGCAGCAGACAGGGGAGGGCACAAGAAAGTGGTGGAGGAGTAATAGTGGAAGTAGTAGTGGTAGTGGAAGTAGTAGTGGTAGTGGAAGTAGTAGTGGTGGAGTCAGTTAATTCTAGGAAAGAGGAGCACTGCAATAAAGCTGGCGGCCCGCATAGGGTAAGGACAAGAACACAGAGGGGAAAAAATGATGAAAATAAAATAAAGACACATGTTCCACATGTGTCTTTATCTTTATCGTAAACGTAGCCTGATTGGTTTATAGTTTGAGTTAACAGTTAATTATTTCATCCATGGTATTCTGACATTGTTTACCATAACAAGTAGCTCATGTTACAACTAGATCTGTTCCGTGCACCATAGCTTCTACCACAGTGATTCTCAACCAGGGGTAAATTTACCCCTTGGCAGTAAAAAATTACATGGCAAGGGGTAAATATTTAATGCTATTTTTGTGCAAAACATGAATAATTTAGTTTTTTCTGACCTTGTTTTTCTGTCCCTTTATGATGGCGCTATTTTTTTGGTGTGTGTGTGGAAGTGAGGAAGTAAATGGGGAAATACATCAAGCCGAGGGGGTTAATGGTGGAGGATAGATTAAGAATCCCTGTTTTACCATGACGCTCAACTACGCCAAGTAATCAACTGCAGCATTACCGTTAACGAGCTCTGTGTCATGGTCACCCAGTTGTGATAGAATAATTGCTGCTCTCTCGAAATTGAGCAATTGTGGTTTGGTCCGTTGAACGCTCGGCTGGTTGCCTAACTGCCATCTCAGGTGCTAACAGTGTTAGGGAAATCAGTTTCGTTCGGACCATTCTGATTAATTAAGTTAGAATTAGGTACTTCTTTTAAGCATACCTTGTGATATGTGGGTTTTGTTCTGGATAGGAACAAAACTTAAGGTCTCTGTTAACTAGAAATATTACAGTATTTAAATTTGTATAGAGACAGTTGCAGGAAGGTTGAAGGATCTTGAAACAAAAGCTTGCAAACGTGGAATGTCATCCGAGTGAACTCAAAAACCAAAATACCTTGAAAAAAATATCTTTTTCGATAGCCACCTAAAGTTCAGCATTTTTGGTTAGACTATGGCAAATATATGTTGTACCTGAAGACGGTTTTGCACTAACAGGTCTCTCTAGATTATAACACCTTCGCTTGCCCCTCAAGGGAGGCTCCTTGATGCTGGTAAGGGGCTCTTGATCTAGGAAATCGGATCTGTGTTCTAGTTCACTGAATTAAGCCGGAATGCCTTCCATCCTCCCCACAGGAGCTGTAGATATATATATATATATATATATATATATATATATATATATATATATATATATATATATATATATATATATATATATATATATATATATATATATATATATATATATTATATACACCGAGCGAAGTTTTTTATGGGGTCAAGGGAGCAAAGCTGGAATTATCACGAAAAAAAGAGATCAGAGGAAAAAAAATCATATTTGCCTTCTAGGACAAACACGTCTGTTAATTAAAGGCTTCAGCTTTGGCACTTAATTAAGAGCTTCATTGTTTAGAACTAATTAAGGTTCATTCTTTAACCAGGAACATATTTCCTTAGGTAAATAGGGAATATAAAAGTGGTGGCTGGCACCAGCAACCCCTGAAGAAAGACGACAGAAAGAAAAAATCTTCTTTTGTATTGAGAAACTTACATAAACAACTCTTGTTTGTCTTTAGAGCTTAAAAATGAGCTCGTGCTGTGTGTTTAAATACTCAGGGTGAGTTTACCTATTACTCGTTTATCCATTTCTGTTGTATCCGTTTCTCTTTTATGCATTTCTCGTTTGTCCATTTCTCGTTTATCCATTCTCTCTCATCCATTTTTTGTTTATCTGTTTTTCGTTTATCCATTTCTCGCTCATTCATTTCTCGTTTATTCATTTCTCGCTTATGTATTTCTCGTTTATGAATTTCTCGTTTATCCCCTCTTCCATACATTTATTAAATAATAGTACCAACCATTCCAAAACTATATCCCCACCTGCTTTTAATATTTCTGTCTTATCAAATCAATTCCAGCTGCTTTACCCCTTTCATTCTACCCACTGCCTCACGCACCTCCCCCACACTCACACTGGGTCTTCCTCACTCCTACTAGATGTTATACCTTCCTGTTCAATGCACGAAATCAGAGCTTACCTATCTTCCTCAATATTTAACAGCTCCTCAAAATATTCCCTCCATCTTTATTTCCAGCAGCTTTAAGAACTTTATTCCCAGCAGCCTTAAAAGCTTTATTCCCAGCAGCCTTAAAAACTTTATTCCTAATAGCTTTAAGAACTTTATTCCTACCAGCCTTATAGCTTTATTCCTAGCAGCTTTAAAATCTCTGTTCTTAGCAACTTTAAAAGCTTTATTCCCAGCAGCTTTATAAACTTGGTTCTTAGCAACTTTCAAAGCTTTTTTCCCAGCAGCTTTATCAACTTTATTCTCAGCAGCTTTAAAAATCTTTATTCCTAGTCCCTTAAAAAACCTTATTCCCAGCAGCTTTAAAAACTTTATTCTCAACAGCTTTAAAAACTTTATTCCAACAGCTTTAAAAACTTTATTCCAACAGCTTTAAAAACTTTATTCCCAGCAGCTTTAAAATAAATTCCTCTCCGCCAAAGTGGAAGCTTTTTCATTTTTTTTTCTATTTCTCTTCCATTAATTGTTCGAATGATTTTTTTACTGTTTATTTTTTTTGCTCTGTTCGATTTTCATTTTTCTTTAAATTTTGCTCATTTTTTTTTATTATTTTTTTCTAATTGAATTCGGAAATTATTTTTTTCCGCTGTTTTTTGCTCTAAACATTTTTTTTTCGGTCTGCCCTTTTTGAAATTGATGGAGGCAATGTGGTGGTGGTCAATTTTTTTTATTTTTCTGAGGTAGTGAGGGAGAATTTCTCGTGAAGCGGGTGCCGTATAACCGTACGGGTTTGGCTCTCTTCTAATATAGTAAAAATAATAATATCGTTATTCTTAGAAATAAAAATTAGAAATAATAATTGTAAATAATAGCGAATAATAATAATATAAATTATTATGATATTAATAAAAATAATAGAAATACTTATGATATTAATAAAAATAATAGAAATTATTATAATATTAATAAAAATAATAGAAATTATTATGATATTAATAAAAATAATAGAAATTATTATGATAATAAAAATAAAAGAAATTATTATGATATTAATAAAAATAATAGAAATTATTTTAATATTAATAAAAATAATAGAAATTATTATGATATTAATACAAATAATATAAATTATTATGTTAGTATTAATAAAAATAATAGAAATAATAATAGGAATAATTATGATATTAATACAAATAATAGAAATAATAAACGAAATAATTATAATATTAATAAAGTAATAATAGAAATAGTCGAAATAATAATAATAATAATTGAAAATAATAATAGAAAATAATAATCCTGATGTGGATTTTAGTCATATAATGACCAAGTCGTTCGGGAGGTTATAATAAAGTGCTTCCAACGACCCATCATGGTGTCGAGTCGTAGAGTATTAGCGATAGTATTGGTGGTTTGTTTGTCAGGAGCAAAACCAGTCTCTGCTGACATATGTCTTTGTTAGATGATGACCAGTAACCGGTTAATCATCCCTTGGTTTAAGAGGCATCCTGGGTTTAATTGGGTATCGTTATGTAATAGTTTATTAAACGGACGCGATAAGACAAGGGTGTGTATCTTTATTGCTCGATTGGTAGCGCACTCAGCTCTCACACTGAGGTCGTGGTTCGATCCCCGGTACGAGTGAAGCCATTGGGACGTGTTTCCTGCTGCCCCTGTTCACCTAGCAGTAAATAGATACCTGGATGTTAGTCGACTGGTGTGGGTCGCATCCTGGGGATAAAATTAACCTAAGCTGCCCGAAATGTTTTGCATAACCAGGGGCTTTCTGTATAGTATGTCAATGATGTCAGCTATGGTCTGTATAAGTTGTTTCATGTACTTGTAGAATAATAATAATAATTATTATTATTATTATTATTATCCGCGCACGTTTTGTTTTATCCGAAACGTCTTGTTTAGTGAAGACAGTTGAAACACAACTGATTCTTCCTCGAAATACAACGCCTCTTGGGTCTATTAAAGCCACTTAATAAGATCCGTCATACACTGTTTACGTATAATCTCTCCTTCGTTCGATGCATCTAAATACTTGCATATATCGGTGTAAGTCTTATCTAAGTCTCAGCCTGCTACGAGGGCGAAACGTTTCGGCAATAAGGATACCCAAGTCTTGTACATGCGTAAAGGTGATCATAGACATTTTGGTGTCGATGGTGACTTTTACGATGGAATGTTTACACACATGATGTGCTGCTGTTGTTGTTGTTGCTGCTGCTGCTGCTCAAGAAATTCTTCCTTTCGGGCAATTTTTTAAGATTCTCTTTATTTTTGCCTTGCATCAGAGGTTGGGAATGAAGCACGTTGGGAGGAAGAGGGAAATGAAGTTGGGTGCGTGAAAAAGGGAGATGGGAAGTGTAGTGAGAGTTGAGATGCAACTGAAATATTAGATATATGTTGTTACCTTGTGTCTTATGTATGTACGTACCTGCCCGTGTGACCTTATACGCCTGCGTAACTATACATGCTCCTGACTGTTTAACCATACATGCTCCTTTCTGCGTAACTATACATGCCCTTGCCTGCGTAACTATACATGCCCCTGCCTGTGCAACTATACATGCTCCTACCTACGTAACCATATACGCCTCTGTTTGCGTAACTACATACACCCCTGCCTGCATAACCATATACTCTTGCCTGTGTAACTATAGACGTTCCTCCCAGCGTAACTACGTACATATACGCACCTGCCTGCGTAACTACGTACATATACGTCTCTGCATGCGTAACTATGTACATATACGCCTCTGCATGCCAAACTATGTACATATACGCCTTTGCGTAACTACGTACATATACGCCCCCACATGCGTAACTACGTACATATACGCCTCTGCCTGCGTAACTACCTACATATACGCCTCTGCCTGCGTAACTACGTACATATACGCCTCTGCCTGAGTAATTTAGTTGACTCCACCAGGAAACTCTGGAAGTATAAAGCCCCTGAAACTTACACCCGAGAATAAATTAAAGGAATGTGAGTAACGAGTACATTTTTAATTATGCAAATTACCCAATAGCATGAAAGCTAAACTCACCCAAATCTAATCCCACTAATTTGCATGTTATTTTTTTTTTTATCTGGTCTCAAAGTTATTACCAGAACAAATTTCGACTTTCTGCACAGTCATATAACACACACACACACACACACACACACACACACACACACACACACACCATGCAATTTATTCAGCAAACTCACACTAGACGAAGAGAGAGAATTTATTATGATATTCATGGAGAAGCGGTAAACCCGTATGGGTCATATAGCTCCTGAGGAATTAGAGGTAATTACGTAACCACATATAGGTAGGTACTCACACAATTGCAAATCAAGATAGACAGTAAAGAAAGCAAGTGATTTGAGGAATTTGCAAGAGACACTGAACCGTATCAAGGAAAAGCAAAACAAAAAGCAGAAACTATGCCAAGTCAAAACAATGCCATGAGAAAACTATGGCAAGTCAAAATAATTCCATGAAGAAGCTATAGGACGCCAAAATAATGCCATGGAGAAGCTATAGGACGCCAAAATAATGCCATGAAGAAGCTATAGGACGCCAAAATAATGCCATGAGAAAACTATGGCAAGTCAAAATAATGCCATGAAGAAGCTATAGGACGCCAAAATAATGCCATGGAGAAGCTATAGGACGCCAAAATAATGCCATGAAGAAGCTATAGGACGCCAAAATAATGCCATGAGAAAACTATGGCAAGTCAAAATAATGCCATGAAGAAGCTATAGGACGCCAAAATAATGCCATGGAGAAGCTATAGGACGCCAAAATAATGCCATGAAGAAGCTATAGGACGCCAAAATAATGCCATGGAGAAGCTATAGGACGCCAAAATAATGCCATGAAGAAGCTATAGGACGCCAAAATAATGCCATGGAGAAGCTATAGGACGCCAAAATAATGCCATGAAGAAGCTATAGGACGCCAAAATAATGCCATGAAGAAGCTATAGGACGCCAAAATAATGCCATGAAGAAGCTATAGGACGCCAAAATAATGCCATGAAGAAGCTATAGGACGCCAAAATAATGCCATGAAGAAGCTATAGGACGCCAAAATAATGTCATGAAGAAGCTATAGGACGCCAAAATAATGCCATGAAGAAGCTATAGGACGCCAAAATAATGCCAAGAACAATTTATAGTATGTCAAAACAATGTCATGAAGAAACTATAGGACGCCAAAAAAAAACATATGGAGAAATTATAACATACAAAAAAATACCATGCAGGAAATATAGCATGCAATAAGAATACAATGCAAAAACTATAGAACGCAGAAATAGTATAAACGTACAAGACCGTGGAGGGATACCCCTGCAGGAACAATACCAAGCGGTAACAATACCCTGCAGGAACAATGCCAGACAGGGACAACGCTGAGACGAGAAAATGCCGTCGTATATTGAAACTAGGTGTTCCACTGGGTACAGTTCACAGGTCAGTGGGACACAGGAGCCTCTTTTCCTGTCTCACGGACAGCTCTCTCGCTGCCGTGAAAATAATAGTTATAGCAGTGAAGAAATATACAACCAAAAAAATCAATGAAACCAAAAGGTAAATCGAATTCCCTTAGTTTGATGTTTTCTTAAGATGTTAACAACTGCTGCGTGTAACGAAGAGATACGCAGTCAGTTTTTCGACAGTGAAAGGAATTTGGTGAGCACAGTTAAGGAGGACCATAAAAAATGCGTAGATTTTATAAAGCCCACACCAAGCGAAACGTCGTGTCGATATATGGTGTTGCTCTGTCTCTCTGTATACTACGTGGACCTGCAACCTGTCTTTCTTCTTTGGTCATGGACCATTTTTATTTAAGGGAGAAAACTGCACTCACGAGCGCTGACGATGAGAGTTGGGGTGAGACGATGCAGTTTAAGCAGGTGTAGTTCTTAAGCGGCCTTGAAGCACTGCGATTAGTTTACCCGAAATGCATTACATGCTTGTGGCTTTTTTGTGCTTGTCAATACTTTATTACGTGTAAACTACATTATCTGTGTACTGGAAAATAAAAAGAAATAGCCAATTTGAATTTGAGGTGGGCTGTATAGGTGTTGACGTTACGAGACGCGTTGTATAAGGGTTGACGTTACGAGGAGGGCTGTATGAGGAATTGATGTTACGAGGAGGGCTGTATATGGAATTGATGTTACGAGGAGGGCTGTATAAGGAATTGATGTTACGAGGAGGGCTGTATAAGGAATTGATGTTACAGTCCTCCTCTCATTACGAGGAGGACTGTATAAGGGTTGACGTTACGATGAGGGCTGTATATGGAACTGACGTTACAAGGAGGGCTGTATAAGGAATTGACGCTACGTGGAGGGCTGTATAAGGGATTGACGCTACGTGGAGGGCTGTATAAGGGATTGACGCTACGTGGAGGGCAGTATAAGGGATTGACGTTACGTGGAGAACTATACGAGACCTTGAGGGCTATGGGATTCATACCGGAGGACACAAGAAAGGTAAACACGGATATTGCAGCTCTCGCGTATATGCGTGTTCCTGTGCCAAGATGAGTGAGTGGTCATTTCCAGTATGGGACAGGAAAATCATTGCTTTTGCTCGTTAATCCCATCAGGCAGCACCTGTTAACGAGATGTGTCCATGCATGTATTTACGATAGGAGAACACCTGACACGGTGCCTCGTTTTTTTTTCGGCCTCTTTTGTGATCAGTTGGTTTTCTGCTTTCGGCTCAACATATACGGAATTATCTGTAAACTTATACGGTGCCCTTCCTTATATCTCCAAGGGAGAAAAATGGGTCACGTCGCGGTAGAATAATAATAATAATAATTAATAATAATACGATTGTATTTGTGTTGGTTCTGATGCTCTCTTGGTTGAGGGTCGTTTCATTGAGCCATCTGGACGAATTTAATCCATCTGCCCCAACATAACGTTCTCTCATATAACGTTCCTAGATATTACGTTCCATTGCCGAGTCGGTCTATTGTCCAAATTATACACTGGATATCCGTTTCATTTATCATACAACACGACTCATTGTGACTGCTCGACTTCATGGCCCAGTAAATTGGTGGACAGTTGAATCAAAGATAAACACAGTTTCGCACGCTGTGAAGCCCTCATTACTTGCCAAAGAGTTTCGCTCGCTCTAGGGCTTCGTTGAGTGCTTGCCCAAAGCCCCCGAATAGTGTGAAACGTCGCTAAGTGAAACGCTTACTCTTGTAAGCGTGCCTGATGCAGGCTTTCTCCGACGGCTTGTGTCATGTTGGTGGACATTCTCATACCTAAATGAAGAATTATGAACCGTAGTCTTCATGACTACTGTGCTCTTCACCATCTCCATTTACCTCGTCTTTTGTATATAATTCTTCACATTATGTCCTTGTATTGATAAAACCACTGTCTGGCGAAACGTCTACAAAGATACCCAGATGTCGCACATGTCTAATACATCATTTTGTCTGTGTGTAGACTATTTATGTATAACTACATTATCTTACCTGACCAGGACAACAGGGACGCAATACACGTTTTAATGCCATAAATTGAGCATTAACTTATCAAAAATGTTCTTGACAAAAAGCGGATTCCGATAGTCATCACATTCCGTCCATTTACACTCAAAATTTTGGGTGAAGTACGGAAATATGCATAAAAATTCATTAGAGCTCTATCGTTTAATTGGCAGAAATGAGATTATCTCTGTGAGTGTAGCAACAATTTTTTTTAGTGAGCGTTAGTTGAGCAATTGAGTCATTTTTTAATAAAGGCGTTTAATGTGTGTGTGCTATTGTTGCTGTGTTGTGTTATTGTTCCTGTGTTGCTGCTGTGGTGCTGCCGTTTCTGTGTTGTTGATGTGTTATTACTATGTTGTTCCTGTGTTGCTGGTTCTGTGTTGCTGGTTCTGTGTTGCTGGTGCTGTGTTGTTGCTGTATTGTTCTTGTGTTGTTGGTGCTGTGTTGTGGCTGTTCTGTTGTTGGTGCTATGTTGTTGCTGTGTTCTTGATGCTGTGTAGTTGCTGTGTTGTTTGTGTTGTGTTGTTGCTGTGTTGTTGGTACCGTATTATTAGTGCTGTGTTGTTCCTGCTGTGTTGTTGGTGCTGTGTTGGTGCTGTGTTGGTGCTGTGTTGTTGCTGCTGCTGTGTTTTTCTGCTGTGTTGTCAAATCCTTGCTATCGTTGTTGCTGTTAATTGCTTGTGTTGCAAATTACGCCTGTCTATTGCATCTGATGTTTATATTATCTATTGTAAATGACATAGAGCGAAACGTTTCGTTTATAAAGACGTAAATATTGCACATGTTTTACTCACCTGTTGTTTGTCACATTTCTCTTTATTGCATACGCTTTTGTTGCTAATATAAATTTTAATATATTCCTAAAAATAATATAAATTAAATCTTAATTTACATGCCCAGAGAAATACATACTATTTAAAGCGGAGAAAATTCCATACAAACATCTTTCTTAAGACAAACAATTTCCAGGGGATTTGCTAAACCCATCCGGGTCATACAAAGTTTAATCAGAGAAAAAGGGATGGTGTTTCCTATCCTACAGAATAACAAGAAGAACGTAAGAAAGTGGGAACTGCAGCGGGCCTACTGGTCCATATTTGGCAGGTCCTTGTCAAACCCAAACCCACTACAAAAATATTAGACCAAATGCAAATCCAACCCCCTATCACTCATGTATTTATTTAACCTGAATTTGAAGGTACCTAAGGTTTTAGCTTCAATAACCCTACTAGGACGACTGTTCCACTCATCGACTACCCTATCTCCAAACAAGCACTTTCCTATATAATTTCTAAATCTGAATTTATCCAATTTGAATCCATTATTTCGATTTATTTCTTGAAGGGATATCCCCAGAACCTTATTTATATCTCACTTATTTATGCCCATCTTCCACTTATACACTTCAATCATGTCTCCCTTCATTCTGCTACCCCTTAACCGTTATCAAGGGACCTCCACTGATGCCTCTCTTCACTGGGAGAAAATCATGTTCACGAGAGAGTGAAAATGATATTAATCAGTATACGAGATGGGAACACATTTTCAAACGAAGAAGAACAAAGGTGCTCATTAGGCTTAGTAAACATAATTAAGAGAGATATAGCGCTGTAAAGAGCAAAGCAAATACTACACAGTTAAATAATTACGTAAGAAGTGAAACATTTCTCTCCTATTGATCCCATAACAGCAGAAAATTGTGAGTTTTTACTTGTTTCTGGCCATTTATGTTTGAGTTTGTGAATAAGAGATGAGCAACACTTGGCTATCTTTGTTGATGAGAAATATCGCTAACCAATGATTGTTTCTCCAATGCAATACACAGAATTGTGGTGATTGTGAGTTATTTATATGATGCTCGAGTTTGTATTGCCGCTACAACTGCAGCCCTTACAACCGTAGCCACTACAGCCATAGCTGCTACAGCAGCAGTCGCTACAGCCACAGCCACTACAGCTGCAGCCACTACAGCCGCACAGCTACAGCCGCACCAGCTTCATAGGCATATTTTACCACCAATAAATCAACATTACCACCAGTATCACCACTGCAACCACGTCTACCACCCCTTCAATCAGCACCACCTGGAGAGTGTTCCGGGGGTCAACGCCCCCGCGGCTCAAGCCATAACCACCAACTTTAATGAGTAAGATCCTTGTGAAATAACGTGGACAGATATGGAAATCAACATGTCAGGTATAGTACGCCATATATATATATATATATATATATATATATATATATATATATATATATATATATATATATATATATATATATATATATATATATATATATATATATATATATATATATATATATATATATATATATATATATATATAGGTGTTTCACTCGTAGGAGGCCCCCAGATATCGTTTACTACAGACATAATACACAAACAAGACGGTTGCAACTACGAGAGTACCAACTCGGGGCCCCTACGAGTGAAACACCCTGTTTAATAAGAGAAATTTAAGATCGCTTACATATTCCACGATTATCACCGAGTGTGACTGACAACGCTACAGCTGTCAACCACGTCGTTCACACCTCCAACACCTCAATCCCAGAGAAACCCGTCTTTCCGGGTATTTGCATAGCAAGACCAATTTTACATGACAAACGACTTGGAGGCGATACAAGGCGACAATCTGAGTTGGAGGGGGAGGTGGATGAGGCGATATTACTGGAGGATTTTTGTAAGGGTAAAGGGAGGATTGGGAGGCAGGAGGCGGTGAAATACATTCCTCGATAACTGGGGAAGTGGGTGGGGTTGGAGGGAGGGAGAGAGAGAGAGAGAGAGAACGAAGGGACGATGGATGAAAGGAAGAAATAACCGAACTAACGAATGAATGAACGAACGATCAAATGAATGAACGAATGCACAAACGAACGCCATAACACCATATTGAGAATTTAGCTCAGTTTTGGATTAAAGGAAGAGCGAAGATTCGTAAACGCAAATTTGTATAATATTACTAAAGTTATATTATCGTGTGATTTATTGCCCTACTTGTAATCACCAACGTGAATTTAAATGACGCTCAGTCAACAACAACGAAGAAGATACACACGTGTGTAAAACTGTCTTTTAGTGAGGCAACGTTTCGCTCTGTGTAGAGATTAATCAGAGTGAAACGTTGTCCCAGTGAAAACTTGCTCTGCAAACATGTTTGCAGTTTTAAACTGCTGTATTGGTGTGCCCCTCTGGCAAGACAGTCACCCTGCATCGGCTGGCCTCTAGCTCTTGGGCCCCACGGCAATATATTTCTAGTTTCACTAGAGTGGCTTATCCTGGCAATGTCATTTGCAGCTCATTTCCGCTCTGTGTTGCACACTGCGCTGCTCTCCACCGCATCTCACCATGTTACTTTGTTGCTTCCTTCACACGAAGGTTTTGTGCCCTGCTGGCAAGACAGTCACCCTGCATCGGCTGGCCTCTAGCTCTTGGGCCCCACGGCAATATATTTCTAGTTTCACTAGAGTGGCTTATCCTGGCAATGTCATTTGCAGCTCATTTCCGCATCTGCTGTGCACACTGCGCTGCTCTCCACCGCATCCTCACCATGTTACTTTTGTTGACTTCCTTCACACGAAGGGATTTTTTTCCTGTGTCTCTCTGTCTCGTTTGAACTTCTATCATGTTGCACCACCTCGTTCTTCATCTCAATTTTCTTTTATCAGCTTTGCTTCTGAGTATCTCATACGTCGTGATCATGGCTCCGGTGGTTCTGTAGATTTCTAGATGTAGTTGTCATGCCGTACACCAGCCCTGGTTGCCCTGGCTTGTTTGATTTTGTCCTCGTTGAAAATGTGTTTTTTTTATGCGTAATACAAGGCTGTCAACATCACCACCACCACCATTATACTGTTACTACCACCATCACAACCACTACCACCATCACAACCACTACCACCACCACAACAACTACCACCACCACAACCACTACCACCATCACAACCACAACCACCATCACACAACCACTACCACCACCACAACCACTACCACCATCACAACCACTACCACCATCACAACCACTACCACCATCACAACCACTACCACCACCACAACAACTACCACCACCACAACCACTACCACCATCACAACCACAACCACCATCACACAACCACTACCACCACCACAACCACTACCACCACCACAACCACTACCACCATCACAACCACTACCACCATCACAACCACTACCACCATCACAACCACTACCACCACCACAACCACTACCACCACCACAACCACTACCACCATCACAACCACTACCACCATCACAACCACTACCACCATCACAACCACTACCACCATCACAACCACTACCACCACCACAACAACTACCACCACCACAATCACTACCACTATCACAACCACTACCATCACCACCACCACTACCACCACTACCACCAACCACCACCCCTACTACAACCACCACCACTACCACCACCACCACTACTACCACCACCACTACCACCATCACCACCACTACCACCATCACCACCACTACCACCATCACCACTACTACCACCACTACTACTACCACTACTACCACCACCACCACCACCACCACTACTACCACCACCACTACCACCACCACCACCACCACCACTACCACCATCACCACCACTACTACCACCACTACTACCACCACCACCACTACCACCACCACCACCACTACCACCATCACCACCACTACTACCACCACTACTACCACCACCACCACCACTACTACCACCACCTACCACCACTCACCACCACACCACCACCACCACCACTACCACCACTTCCACTACTACCACTACCATCACTACCACTACCACCACTACCATCACTACCACCACCACCACTACCATCACTACCACTACCACCACTACCATCACTACCACCACCACTACCATCACTACCACCACTACCACCACCACTACCACCACTACCACCACCACAACCACCTACCACCCACCACCACCACTACCACCACTACCACCACTACCACCACTACCAGAACTACCAACACCCCTACCATCATAACTACCACCACTACGGGGGCGTGAAGGGACGGGACCGCGGCTTTGAACCATAGATGCAAAATTCACAAAGAAACGTCGCCGCCATTTTGACTACTTAACCACACCAGCTCAGCCACCACTCTACTACCACCCCACTACCACCACCACTACTACCACCACTACCTCTACTACCACCACCACTACTACCACCACTACCTCTACTACCACCACCACTACTACCACCACTACCTCTACTACCACCACCACTACTACCACCACTACCTCTACTACCACCACCACCTCTACTACCACCACCACCTCTACTACCACCACCACCTCTACTACCACCACCACCTCTACTACCACTACCACCTCTACTACCACCACCACCACCTCTACTACCACCACCACCTCTACTACCACCACCACCTCTACTACCACCACTACTTCCACCACCACCTCTACTACCACCACTACTACCACCACCACCTCTACTACCACCACCAATACCACCACCACCACCACCAATACCATCAATACCACCACCACCACCAATACCACCACCACCACCAATACCACCACAACCACTACCAATACCACCACCAATACCACCACCACCACCAATACCGCCACCACTACCACCACTAATACCACCACCACCACCAATACCACCACCAATACCACCACCAATACCACCACCACCACCAATACCACCACCAGCACCACCACCAATACCACCACCACCACCACCAACCTGTCGTTGTCAACCATCAACATTGTGGCATAAAATTAATTAAAGGTGACATTTCGCGGTGTTGACCAGTTTTATGGCGGAGTTAAATGTTAGACTGTGTCCAGGAGCGTACCTAGAACCACCTATAAAACTCTCTCCCCAATACTCTCCCTAACACCCTAGCATTCTCCCCATCACACTCCCTGACACCCCAAAACTCTCCCCAACACCCTCCCTGACACCCCACACCGTTCCCAGCACCACCACTAACACTCGAGCACTCTCTCCAGCACCCTCCCTGACACCTCAACACTCTCCCCAACACCTTCCCTGACACCCCAACACTCTCCCCAACACCCTCCCTAACACCCCAACACACTCCCCAACACCCTCACCGATACAACACCCTCTCCAACACAACTCCCTCTCCAACACCACAACATCCTCTCCAACACCACAACACCCTCTCCAACACCACAACACCCCCTCCAACACCACAACACACTCTCCAACACCACAACACCCCCTCCAACACCACAACACCCCCTCCAACACCACAACACACTCTCCAACACCACAACACCCCCTCCAACACCACAACACCCTCTCCAACACCGCAACATGCATATACGAACCCTCTATTCATTACCACAATATCCTCCACAATACTTGTATAACGAGTCTGCTGATGAACACACACACACACACACTCACTAAATAATCTATCAGTCCAAGGCCCAGGTGAAGAGCTCTTCATCCAAGGAATTGGAGCTACCCTTCCCTTCCTTGGATCAAATCTGATTACCTCCCATTTCCCAAGACTCCGTATGACCAAACGAAATAACAATAATAGTAATAATAACAGCAATAATAATAGCAATAAGAATAAGAATAATAGTAATAATAATAGTAGTAGTAATAATAATAATAGTATATTCTTTCAAACACCGCCTCACGCCCACGTACACGCCCACATCCACCTCCGCTCACCGCCCACCGCTCACCGCCCACCGCCCACCTCTCCTGCCCGCTGAAGGACATGGGAGGTCATCAGGCAGTAGGAAGTAAACCACATATCATATTTCTTTGCCTTAGAGCCTGCGGGATATTACCTTTCCCGAGGCAGAGGAGATTGACACAGTATTTTATATTAAGGTGTTCTACCGCAGCTTCCGCTGGTGTTCCTGCGTAGGTTTTACGAGCTGAGAGATGTTATCCTACCCCCAGCTTATTCTGTAAGTTTAGAGATGTTATCTCAGCTCATTTTACGGGCTGTGAGATGTTATCTCAGCTCATTTTCCAAGCTATGTTATCTCAACTCATTTTACAAACGAAGAGATGTTATCTCGGTTCATTTTAGAAGCTAAGAGATGTTATCATTTCTCAGGATGTTTTGCAAGCTTAGGTCTGCTATCATACCTCAACTCATTTTGCAATCAAAGATCTGTTATCCTACCTCTGCTTCTCTTATATAAAGAATATTTCTCGTGCCTATAATTATGTTAAAAATATAGAGCTGTCATCTTGCCTCGTCTGAAAACCTGGTCCTGGGAATATATTACTGAACCTAAATATTAAGCGGTAGGCCTACAAGAGATGGGGAGGCCTAGTTGAGTGAAGGATCCTTGATGTAAAGATTTAGAATTCTCTCATGCCTTAGACCTAAGCTGATATCCTAGCATTCCTTACACCAAAGGTGATATCCTCTCACTTCCCTCGGCTGCTGCGTGATTCCTACGGGTTTAGCTCCCCCATCAATGTAATTATCTTTTCGCCACTTTCAGGAAACCCCTCAAAAAATATAAAATCTCGTGGTTAATTTTCGAAAAAAAAAAATGAAACGGGTTTTTCTCTCTACGTAATTTCAAAGACATTAATTTACTGGTGACGATTTTTTTTTGGTTTCTGAGCATCACAAAGTTGAGAAATAATTCTGGAGATGAATTTTTTTTTTTATTTTTCCTGTTGAAAAAAAAAGTAAAACTCCAGAAGGCGTTACAACCGTAGTTACAGTCGTTGTTACAGTCGTTGTTACAGTCGTCGTTAGACGTTGTTACAGTTCTTAGTTATTAGTCGTTACAGCTTTTACAGTCGTTATTATTGTTACTCTCAAAGTTACAATTCTTGTTTACAATAGTTAGTCGTAACATTTGTTAATAGTATCGTTGTTAATGTCGTTACATTTGTTACTGTCGTTATTAATGTCAATATTTTCTGTTGTTACAATCAGCATTTTTATTATTATTCAGTCATTGCGTAGGGAGTTGAGTGCCAGACAGGCGAAACAGTGTTAACCATTATTATAACAATGTTTCTCTCAAGAAGAGTTGTATAACGTCTTTCAAAACATCGACTCGTTGCCTCGTCCGTGCAAGACCTAATTTTCTCTCAGATAACTGTAGAATATTCCCTTGATAGTTAAGTTTGTTCCCTTGACTTTAATAATAATAATAATAATTATAATAATAATAATAATAATTATTATTATTATTATTATTATTATTGTTATTATTATTATTATTATTATTATTATTATTATTGTTATTATTATTATTATTATTATTATTATTATTATTATTATTATTATTATTATTATTATTATACAGATAGACTACAAGTAGTTTTTCCCAGTAATTAACTCTTAATAACTCTCAATAAACAAAAGATAACTTTTGCTAAATATGTTAAACACAAGTGTTCGTAACTTAAACAAAATTCACAAATAAAAGATAATTATTAATTTTAGTAATTAACATTTGTCAGCACCGTCAGCGGTAAAAAGAATTTCTCGGAAATTAATTCGGAAATTATATTGGTGTGTGTGTGAGTGTGGAGCAGTGGGAATAATATGGTGATTGTGGTGTGTGGTGGAGTTATTGTGGTTCTTAGCGTGGTTATTGGGGTTCTTAGCGTGGTTATTGTGGCTCTTAGCGTGGTTATTGCGGTTCTTAGCTTGGTTATTGTGGTTCTAAAGCGTGGTTATTGTGGTTCTTAGCGTGGTTATTGTGGTTCTTAGCGTGGTTATTGTGGCTCTTTACGTGGTTATTGTGGTTCTTAGCGTGGTTATTGTGGTTCTTAGCGTGGTTATTGTGGTTCTTAGCGTGGTTATTGTGGTTCTTAACGTGGTTATTGTGGTTCTTATTAGCGTGGTTATTGTGGTTCTTAGCGTGGTTATTGTGGTTCTTAGCGTGGTTATTGTGGTTCTTAGCGTGGTTATTGTGGTTCTTAGCGTGGTTATTGTGGTTCTTAGCGTGGTTATTGTGGCTCTTAGCGTGGTTATTGTGGTTCTTAGCGTGGTTATTGTGGTTCTTAGCGTGGTTATTATGGTTCTTACCGAGGTTGTGGTTCTTAACGTGGTTATTGTGGTTCTTAGCGTGGTTATTGTGGTTCTTAGCGTGGTTATTGTGGTTCTTAGCGTGGTTATTGTGGTTCTTAGCGTGGTTATTGTGGTTCTTAGCGTGGTTATTGTGGTTCTTAGCGTGGTTATTGTGGTTTTTAGCGTGGTTATTGTGGTTCTTAGCGTGGTTATTGTGGTTCTTAGCGTGGTTATTATGGTTCTTACCGTGGTTATAGTATCTTTCTGGTACCATTACCACTACAGGTATTTGTGTCACTTCTGTTCCACCATTACTACCACCATTGCAACCTCTACCATCACCACAACAACCACTATTACCATTGTCACCACTACCACCTCTCCCACCACCTCCACCATCACCACCACCACCATCCACCATCACTATCCACCACCACCATCATCAAAACCACCACCATCACCACCACCACCTCCATCACCACCATCCACCATCACCACCAAAACCACCACCATCCACCATCACTATCCACCACCACCATCATCAAAACCACCATCACCACCATCACCACCATCACCACCACCATCAACATCACCAACACCACCACTACCATCACCACCACCACCACTACCATCACCAACACCACCACCACCACTATCACCACCATCACCACCCTCACCACCACCATCAACATCACCAACACCACCACTACCACCACCAAAACCACCACCACTACCACCATCACCACCACCACCCACTGGGACCACTGTCACTTGGGACAGACACACGACAATTAGTCTCATCAACCAACTTCCAACTTTGAGAAGTAGTAACAAAAGTACTTTTTCTATAAAGGTTCACTGGGGCTTAACTTCTCAAATTCTTACCAAAGTTTCCATAAGTCATCTTTTTGGGGAAACTTAGGAAAATAATGGACTCTAAAGTCATGTACGTTACTTTCTAATTTTAATGTTTTGTTTCTCTTTGTTTATACTCACTTTATAAAAATCTAGAGTCTACTTTATATAAACCCTCGATACACATTTAGTCTATTCTACATAAACATTCGATAGAAGGTTTATATTTTATATATATATATATATATATATATATATATATATATATATATATATATATATATATATATATATATATATAATAGACTAAATGTGTATCGAGGGTTTATATAAAGTAGACTCTAGATTTTTATGAAGTGGGTATAAACAAAGAATTCTAAAGTAATTCATACTGTTAATGACACGCACGAAAAAAGCTATTTAAGTTATTTAATAAGAAATGCAAATATTCTTTAAACTTTCAGTGGAAAATGCGCACACACACACACACACACACACACACACACACACACACACACACACAAGCTCATGGCGCAGGGAGAGTGACCCAGTAGCGGCCAGTGAAGAGGCGGGGCCAGGAGCTATGTCTCGACCCCTGCAACTACAACTAGGTGAGTACACACACACACACAGCCTTGTACCAGTCAACTAATGTTCCTCTTGGTGACAAAACATAAATCCTAAGTACTGTGTTTACCCAAAGAATTTGTAAGCAAATATTTTTGTCTGTAAAATGAGACTCGTTGAGAGAGAGAGAGAGAGAGAGAGAGAGAGAGAGAGAGAGAGAGAGAAGAGAGAGAGAGAGAGAGAGAGAGATGATGATCATGATAGAGCGGAAGTTTTTCTTTATTACCAAACTTTGTGGAGAGGAATCCTCCCTCTTCCCTCTTTCCGGAATGAGATTCTGATATCCAATCGTCGAAGCTGAAAGAGCTGGGAAGAAGAAAGGGGCTAATTTTCTATAGATGATTGGAACTTGGTGAATTTCCATTATTAGATTGTCTATAAAATTACGATTATTTTTCCCCCGCAATGTCTCCGCCGATCGAGGTGGATCCCTGTTGTTTACTTTGATAAGTGAATGCGATCGAAGCTCTTTGCCTTGTAGGTACAGCATCTAGATTCATTGTTTATGTCACAGCACAACTGATAGCTAGAATGGGGGAAATGGATTCGAATGCTTTAGATACAACACCCTTACTGAAGACCATTCAATCCTGGGACCGAAGTGAAGAGATTATTGTCCAAGGGCCGAAAATTATTGTATTAATAAGGTCATTGACCTAATTAGTACAATAGTTGTACAATAGTACAATTGTTGTACAACAGTACAACTATTGTACAACAATAATATTTAATTATTGTATTGTAAACGTTTTAGTTATTGTACTAATTAGACCATTGGCCTAATTAGTTCAATAGAACTAATTAGTACTAATTAGGCTAATGACATTTAAACCTTGAAAAACTGGGTTTAATGACATGTCAGACCTCTAGTTTTACGTGAACACGAGTTTTTATCCCGAGATCATGTGAAATTACAGACGCTGAAGCACCACTGGCGGATGCTGTTCTGCCGTGGATGTAACAGCACCGGTGTCTGTGTCGCTGGCCCAATGGTCGGCTCAGTTACACGTGGTCTCGCATGAATATAAATGATTCTGTCACGTTGACAACACCAGCGATCACCGTCGACACGATCCACCACCCTGAGGACCAGCTACCAGTTAAATCATCACAAACACGGCCACCGTCTCGCCCTCCCTGGGGTTATCATGGCAACACCAGCATCAGTTCACCCAGAGCCATCAGAGTAAACAAAGACTTAGATTCAATTAGGATTACCATCACTATACTGAGAACATCTTAATGCAGACTCCATCTTGCCTCTGAACATCGTCTTGACATAGGTACCAGTCTACCAAACATTATGATTTTTTTTAATAACAGACCAGAAGTTATTTGGTAAGCTAAATGTTAAAGACGGGACACCACGATCTTTGATCTGCTTTTGAAGCAGCAAATTGGTAATAATTGGTAATAATTCAAACCTTGTAATACTCCTGCAATGGATCCAGATGGCGTATTGCAGAAGTTAGTGAGGAAAATAAATGTTGCAAAAATTTTTACCGGAACAATGTTCTGCTCAAGACTTGTCTTAAAACTCTTCACAGAGCGAAATAAGACAAAATAAAAAGCTTATTCTTAAAAAGCTTATTCTTCACTGTTTAATTTACTCTGTATTTCAGGCCAACGCAAAACAAAACTAGTTGGTTAATGCAAAGAAACTTAAAAAATAACACAAGAATGAGGGGAACACTGTAGGAGGCCATCTTACCCAAACTAGGCAGGTTCTTCTTGAATCCAATCTTTCTGAATGATATATTTGTCCAGACTATTCAAAAAAAGTTATGATATACACATAATAATCCATCTTAATTTTTAAGCCAGTGGAAGGTCTCGGTCAAATGACCAAAAGCTCCAGAGGCGGGTCATCATATGACTAAGATCAGCGTAAGGAAACACTTAAGGATTTATGCTACGCTGTTCCCACTCAAATCTCTTGTAAAATGACCCATCTGAAATCCTGGCACTTTACAAAACCTTGAGACACGAAGAATTTGCAGCTGAAGCCCCGGCATCCTCCCTGAAGTCTTCATGTCGTGTTTTCCGACAACTACAACACAATTTGTGTTGACATTGTGCTTGAGTCAGTGATCCGCAACACAGCATCTCGCTCTTTGTGGAGATTATGAGAGAGAAAAGTAAGGAGAGTTTCATACTGTTTGGCAGAGTTCCATCACTGCTCTTCATGACATCCGCTATAAGGCCTTTTGATTCTCTCTCTCTCTCTCTCTCTCTCTCTCTCTCTCTCTCTCTCTCTCTCTCTCTCTCTCTCTCTCTCTCTCTCTCTCTCTCTCTCTCTCTCTCTCTCTCTCTCTCTCTCTCTCTTTAGTCTTTCCAAGTTAAATATTTCTCTCTTTTTAATTGATATACTGTTGCTCTATCCACTACTTTTTCTTCTAATTTCATCATTTTCTTAGTCGATTCACTCACTTTTAACTTTTCAAATTTATAATTCTATAATATATTAAAAACGAAAGCAGGACCAAATTTTCACCTAGTATTAATCTGGCATTTTGCAAAAAGTGAGAGCCATTACCAGTGTTTATTCTTTATTTGTTATGCATACTTTTATCGTTTCTTAAATTTGTTAATCAAAGCGGAGTTGTTCTCTCTTTGATCGGTCGTCAGAACAGCTGTCGGAAGTGGATCAAAGCATGACTCAGCTCTCCTGAATTAAAGTACAGTTCCCTTCCTATTGAATCAAAAACATTCCAACTTTCACTTGATGTGTGACATGCAGACTAATAATCATTTCCTATAAAAAATTTATTTGCAGTTCCAGATTTTGTATTTTTTCTATATATATATATATATATATATATATATATATATATATATATATATATATATATATATATATATATATATATATATATATATATTCGTGAGATGCTTAGACTCGTGCTTCTAAAAGCCATTTCGCTCCCTCATTTCAGCGTTTCTTTGAACGTTCCATAAATCTTCAAATTACTGCAGATTTATTCACCACCTTCATGTGTTATGCTTCACACTTTCTACCTCGCCAAAGCGTTTTAGAAACCTCTTCATCATTATTATCAGTTACCAGTGGGAAATCCTTGATACAATTCCATGTCATCTTAGGTATCGTCATCACCTCCAAGTAACATAAGTATCATAAGAAGTAAACACAGATCCTCCTGGTATGTAGCCTTGTTACAGTGCTAATTAATTGTCCTAAATTACATTGATCCAGTCGCTGTACAGCACTAGAGATTGTTGTCAGTGTGAGGGTACAAATTGCCAACCACAACAGCCCCAGTTATTATTCTCGTAAAACACACTGATCCAGTCTGCACAATAGTCAATTATTATATAACCAACCACAACAACGCACCGGGTAAGCGTCGCAGTAAAGCGATAGAATACCGACAAACACATTTAACAGGTGCCCCCACTAACAAAGCTTCCTCCGTGAACAGCGAGCAGTAATGATGTAGCAAGGGGACCTCATTGTTGGGTGAGGGGGCTGAGGATGACGGACAATAGGGTGTTGAGGCGAGCAATGAAAGGGTTTGGGATAGTGTATTGTGAAAGTGTCAGCCTCTCTAGAACACACTCAAGCATAGCGGATTGCAGGTAAGGTTTCCCTAATGTTGAAAATGGTATAAAATACCGGATGTAGGTATTCACTCCTTTATGAAAAGCTAATCCAAATTTGAATAACCTGTACTGTGAAGATCTCTTCACATGCGTTACACTTATGGATACTCCTTTTCAATTTATTTTTAAAAAATCGCACAATATAAAGAATTTTAATTTGCATTTACAAAGCAAAATCGCAAAATATAGAGGATCTAAGCCTACTTGTAGAGGATCTAAGCCTACTTATAGAATATCTAAGCCTACTTATAGAGGATCTAAGCCTACTTATAGAGGATCTAAGCCTACTTATAGAGGATCTAAGCCTACTTATAGAATATCTAAGCCTACTTATAGAGGATCTAAGCCTACTTATAGAGGATCTAAGCCTACTTATAGAGGATCTAAGCCTACTTATAGATGATCTAAGACTACTTATAGAGGATCTAAGACTACTTATAGAGGATCTAAGCCTACTTATAGAGGATCTAAGCCTACTTATAGATGATCTAAGACTACTTATAGAGGATCTAAGACTACTTATAGTGGATCTAAGACTACTTATAGAGGATCTAAGACTACTTATAGAGGATCTAAGACTACTTATAGAGGATCTAAGACTACTTATATTAAGTGTATTAAAGTTAGGCAACATTTCGCTCTCCAGAAGCTTTGTCAGGCCTGACAAAGCTCCTGGAGAGTGAAACGTTGCCACAATAAAATGTCGCATTAGCTGCTCTTGTGTCCTTTTACCCAACAAATAATCGGCAATTCTACCAACATTATTACAGAGTGAATTAATGATGATTAAGTATTGCACCAGCTACTCTAATTTACACTAATAAGACTGAAAATGTAATTTTGGTAGGACTGCTATAGTTTTTTCTTGCTTTCTGGATACAAAATACGAAGGTGACAAGTAAACAGTACTCTATTATTACACTAAGAACCCAGTTATTGTGGTCTGGTGGTTGTGGATCAGTGGTGGAAGTGTTTGGTATCCAGTCGGATGTCAACGGAAGGTCGCAGAGAGAGAGAGAGAGAGAGAGAGAGAGAGAGAGAGAGAGAGAGAGAGAGAGAGAGAGAGAGAGAGAGAGAGAGAGAGAGAGAGAGAGAGAGAGAGATAGAGAGAAAGAGAAGGTCGGTATTTTAAGTTAGTTTTTATCATGACTCATCTACATCAGATGGTTTTAGGCAGTGGCATCAGCTGGTGAAATGAGGTGTCAGTATAAGGTAGTGTCAGCCAAAGTCAGGATGGGGGGGGTTGTCAACTATCCCTCCCCACCGTCAATCCGTAACTATGATCATAACGATGCAATCAGGTGTTTACTGCCTTCTTATTGCGTCTGTCAATTTCCATTTATGGGATGGAGAATAGTTATAGGTGTGGTTTATGGGTGATTGTTCTTTATTGACCTCCCCCTTCTTCCCCTGCTCCCCCCAAACAACCCCCCACACACGGTGTCAAGGCTGCTAATATCCTATACACCCCCAGTCAAGAAGACTTTCACTCGAATCACTGAAAACAGTGATTCGAGTTTTTCAGCATATATACTGTATACTGTATACTGTCGCAGGTGAGTGCACAGGTAAGCTCAGCGGGTCTTGTGAGACTACCCGTGTCCTATCACCTGTATCTGAGGCAGCAGCACCCACTTGAAGCCTCTGATAACACTAGCCTTGATGAGAGCACTTATCTGGGCTTCGTTAATCATATTTTGGAGCAAGTCTCACCTCTCTACCTCCTCCACTTACTCTTTCGTTATTTTTTTTATTTTGGTCGTGTAAGTATGCAGGAAATTAGTTTGGTACAGTTAGCGTGTCTGTTATGTGATTAGTGAAAAAGAGGCTTGAACCTACATCACTCCTTGGAAATGGAACACACGGGTTTAACTCTTCACATTAATTATAATATTTCCTGGAAGCATAGGGAGGCTCTCGGGGTCTCTGCTCACGTCTCAGAACTTCCTATCGAAGCATAGAAACACTACAGCATATAGCTTAAAACTCAGGGAACTGCATCACTGCCTGAAACTTGTACCAAATCGACTAAGCTGTGATGGTTATGCGGGTCTACGAGTCGACGGCGACAACAACCTGATTAATCAAGCAGTCAGCAAGGTATGACTTAGGTACCCTTCTTGCTGAGAAAGTTACCCGATGAGGACACCTAAGTGTTGCACTTGTTGTTTATTTATAAGCTTGTCAGCGTTAAGAATGTATGGTCAGCTAGTGGGCTGTACACACATACTGTGAATATTTTGCATTATTTTTTTAATTTTGCATTCCAGGACGCGGGAATACTGGACGCAATGTATGAACATGTTATCATTTTCGATAGATAGAGACAGACAGAGACAGACAGAGACAGACAGAGACAGACAGATACAGAGACAGATAGACAGACAGACAGACAGACAAGTATGGTCTTTTATATATTTTCTCTTAATGTGCATTTTGGATGTCAAGACTTGCTTACAAATACCATGGACATATAAAAAACATTATTCAGAGATATGAACTAAACCCGTAGGGGGTTATAGTGTTAAGGAAGTAGGAGGTAATCAAGTTTGATTCAAAGAAAAATAAAGCTAACTTTAATTCCCAAGGTCAAGAGTCCCTCACCAGCATAAAGTTTAAAAGTCTGAACTCCCCAAGAGGACATTAGAGAAAGAACGACAGTTTATTGTGTCGAGACGACAAGAGGCCAAAACATTTGGCTTGGTTGGGAAGGGACCCGCTGCTCAATATTCTGTTTCATTGTGGAATATAGATGAGCTTCAGATGCCTCTTTGATGCGGCTGGCCTGTGGTAGCTGGCTAAACATTGCTGGTTGGCCGGCTGGCCTGCAGTGACAGGCTAGCCTACGATAACCTCCGGGGATTTTCTAACCTGTCGTGGCCTTGGCCTGGTGGGAATGACCTGGTGGGAATACCGGGGGATATACCTGGAGAGAGTTTCGGGGATCAACGCCCCCACGGCCCGGTCTGAGACCAGGCTTCGTGGTGGAACGGCGAGCCAGTGGTATTGCAAGGATATTTTGCATTCTTGCACAAAATTTTGTGCATCGGTGGGTTGACAAGCATTTTTTTTCTACCAGACAAAAGAATAAATTATTAAAAATATCTTGGCAGGCGAACATGTCAAAACAAAAAATTTGGTTTTACTGATATCCAAGCAACCAGATATATTATTTTTATAAAAGCGGAACAGTTCACAGCACACTCGCCAATTGGAGATCAAACTAGACGACGTTTCGATCCGTCCTTTATCTGTTTACAGTCCAGGACCGACCGAAACATTAAATTTACCTCCCATTTGTGGGTTGTAAACTGTTTTCCCTTTACTCGATTCACCACACAAACTGCCTCACATTACTGACACTGTCACCAAGACAAGTGCCAACAAATGCCTGAAAATAGAGGGAAACTTTAACCAATGTATACCAAGCGCCAGGTTAAATGGTCCATGTATGCTTGGTAAATGATCTGCGAAAGAAAGTTTTAATTTAATCTTGACCGAGTTTGTGGAGGACCTTTGAAGTAGAAAATGTTTTGTTCCAAACACAGGAAGACGATGGATATACGTTCCCTTTTGGGATATCTAGTGCTGTTTTTCCTCCGGTAAAGAAATTACTAAAGCTGTCCCTTTCGCTCTCTCTCTCTCTCTCTCTCTCTCTCTCTCTCTCTCTCTCTCTCTCTCTCTCTCTCTCTCTCTCTCTCTCTCTCTACAGTGTACACTCTGTGGATTTTGGGTACAATGGTAGATGAGTTTGGTAGGGTGTGTAAAAGAAGAAAATTGAAAGTGAATATAGGAAAGAGTAAGGTGATGAGGATAACAAAAAAATTAGGTAACGAAAGATTGGATATCAGATTGGAGGGAGAGAGTATGGAGGAGGTGAATGTATTCAGATATTTAGGAGTGGACGTGTCAGCAGATGGGTATATGAAAGATGAGGTGAATTATAGAATTGATGTGGGGATAAAGATGAGTTGTGTACTGAGGAGTCTGTGGAGACAAAGAACTTAGTCCATGGAAGCAAAGAGGGGAATGTATGAGAGTATATTTAGGTATACCAACGCTCTTATATGGGTGTGAAATATGGGTGGTGAATGTTGCAACAAGGAGAAGGCTGGAGGCAGTGGACATGTGTCTGAGGGTAATGTGTGGTGTGAATGCAGAGAATTCGTAGTTTGGAAATTAGGAGGAGGTGCAGGATTACCAAAACTATTATGCAGAGGGGTGAGGAGGGGCTGTTGAGATGGTTTGGACATGTAGAGAGGATGGAACAAAATAGAATGACTTCGAGGGTGTATAAATCTGTAGTGGATGGAAGGCTTGGTAGGAGTCGGCCTTGGAAAGGTTGGAGGGAGGGGGTAAATGAGGTTTTGTGTGCAAGAGGCTTGGACTTCCAGCAATCATGCGTGAGCGTGTTAGGAGCGAATGGAGACAAATGGTTTCTAGGACTTGACGTGCTGTTGGAGTGTGAGCAAGGTAACATTTATGAAGGGATTCAGGGAAACTAGCAGGCCGGACTTGAGTCCTGTAGATGGGAAGCACAGTGCCGGCACTCTGAAGGAGGGGTGTTAATGCTGCAGTTTTATAACTGTAGTGTAAGCATGCCTCTAGCAAGACAGGAGTGAATGATAAAAGTTTTTCTTTTTCGGGCCACCCTGCCTTGGTGAGAGACGGCCGATGTGTTAATAAAAAATAAATATATGCGTAATGTTTGCATGGATGTGTGTATATTTGGTCTCAGAGACCTGCTGAAAAGGGTCTCCGACTGTTATGGCAGCCTACAGAAGGCAGGGTAGTTGCAAATGCAAGCCCTCACTAGCAATCCGGATCTCAGTGCTGGAGAAATGTTTAAAGATTTCTTCACTAATGACGCCACGGAACCCAACGCTCCTTAGCTGACGACCTTCTCCATGTTGAAAGAATTAATGCAACCCAAATGACCGTCTGTTTGCAATGTCGTCTCTCTCTCTCTTTCTCTGTCTTTTCTTTCTCTCTCTTTCTCTCCCTCCGTTAAAAACGAGTATCTTTTAACTTCAAAACACTAAGGTCATTAGAACGAAAAAAAAGCTGCTAATGCTCCCCAAGCACGTAGTGAGAGTTAAATATTTTCACAGTAATGAATGGTTAAGGGGGAAAGTTGAACTGGAGCTCCCGTACACCCACACACACACACACACACACACACACACACACACACACGCACACACACACACACACACACACGCACACACACCTACACACACCTACACACACACCTACACCTACCTATTCTCGGGGGACGAAAATTGGTGCGAGAGAAATTCAGTGGATGAAAATGTATCAGAAATCCTTTATGGAATCCAGCAAGTCACTATCACAAAATTCCCGGGAGTTAGTGGTAAAATGCGAGGTGTGCGAGTCAGTGGCGAGGCAGCGGAGGTTGGCGAGGAGGAAGAGGCAGAGGAAGTAAGCACTGAGGAACACAAAAATGATTGTGGGTGTATATATCTATATCTATATATATATATATATATATATATATATATATATATATATATATATATATATATATATATATATATATATATATATATATATATATATATATATATAGAGAGAGAGAGAGAGAGAGAGAGAGAGAGAGAGAGATACAGACAGGAACAGAGACGGATGGGAGGTTTATACTACTGAGCAATGCTGGATCCCCACTAATATCCTGAATTTCAATGTTCCTGCGACGACTGCCGAAACTTTAGGAATGAACCATGGCTTCAGGCGTCCATTTCATCCTTACATACGTTACCACAATATGAACTGGCCAGAACTTCCTGAAGTTCCCTTGTGAAGTCACGCTGCCGTGGTCTTCCCCTGACATTCAAGATCCCAAATACACACAAATAACAGCATAAGTTCTACAAATAACAGCGTAAGTTCTACAAATAGGGATTCGATTCGTCCTTTATGTGAGCTTTATCATAACTTGCTAGTTCCGATTCCTTGGATCAAGAGCACTTCACCAGCACCAAGCCTTAATGGCATGACTAAAGTCTCCCTCTTTCTTGTCACTTGTTATATTATCCGACCGTCAGCTGTATTAAGTGACCCTCACTCATGCTCTACATCTCTCTCTCTCTCTCTCTTCATATATATATATATATATATATATATATATATATACCTTATATGTTGTTGTCTAACCCTTTACCCTGCATTCATTCTCGGTTTTATTCTTCTTCGTCTCTCCTTGCATCATCTTTCTTACCTTTCCTACACCTCTCTTTCACTATCGTATCCTCTTTCCTCTCTTGTTTCTTCCTCATCCTAGACCTTCCCTATCAGTCAACAAACTTCCCATTCGGCAGTTCTTCAATTTTTATTTCTACTAATAACCTTTTAGGGTTCTCTTACATTCTCCCCCTCCTTATCCTGTTCTCCGTTTACCTCGTCTCTATTCCTCTTCCTCTTCTTCCCTCCTTCAACCCAAAAATGTTGTGGCTGAACCTTCTCTGGGTAGAATGAGAGGCGAGTTAGAGCACAAGGCAACTCTTGCAACTCTTGCAACTCTTGGGCAATTCTGCCTCATTTTCTATGGTAGCCGTCATCCACAAACAGTATTTGAATACTAACACTCTAAGTTAGTTCGTGTACGCCTCCGTCTACGTCTCGGTCTGCGTCTCGGTCTGCGTCTCCGTCTATTTCTACGTCTTCGTTTCCGTCTTCATTAGAGACGTCAGTGTTATTTTGCAATCTGTTTTTTAATGGTATAAGACAATGTTATGGTTTTAGTGCGCCTCCGGAGCACACTTGTCATGGGTCCCTCGTGACGGGTACTTTGCGTGTCAGTGGAAAAGCGTTTGGCTCACAGTCAAACGACCCAGGTTCAATCCCGGGCGAGGCGGGAGGTATGGGTAATTTTTCTGGCACATGCTGCCGCTGTTCGCCTTTTAGTAACAGGTTTCGTGGAGTTAGTAAAAGGTTGTGACCCTGTTCCAGACTTTCGCTTAGCTGACTTCATGGGGCTGAGAAATTACCTAGGTGGGCTAAATTGGGATGACCTGACTATGGGTCAGGTAGGTGGTTTTGGTTGCCAATACGACGTTTTCCAGAGCGTAGTTCTAGCTACCCAGACAACTTTTGTTCCGAGTAGGGAAATTAGATCTAATAAAAATTATCCTAAATGGATGAACAATAGATTAAAACATCTCATTGGTCGAAAGAGAGGCATATATAGGCGTATCAAAAGAGGGGATGAACAGATAAGAAATCAATATTTTCAATTAAAGAGAGAAATAAAAAAAGGAATAAGAAAAGCAAAAAGGGATTAGGAGGCTAAGGTCGCAAGGGATTCGAAGACTAACCCAAAAGGGTTCTTTCAGGTATACAGAAGTAAGATAAGGGACAAGATAGGCCCACTTAAGAGTAACTCAGGACAGATCACGGACAGTGATAAGGATTTATGTGAAATTTTCAATACTTACTTCCTCTCAGTTTTTACTCAGGAAGATACTAGCGGAATTCCAGAAATAATAAATTATGTTGACCAGGAAGATAACAGACTATGCTCGATTGGGGTAACTAGTGACATGGTCTTCAGACAAATAGAGAAATTAAAACCTAACAAATCCCCAGGCCCTGATGAACTGTTTGCAAGAGTTTTAAAGGAATGTAAAGAGGAACTTAGCAAACCCCTGGCAAATCTTTTCAATATAACACTACAAACTGGCATAGTGCCAGACAAGTGGAAAAGGGCAAATGTAATACCTATTTACAAGGCAGGTGACAGGTCCTTAGCTTCGAACTATAGACCAATAAGCCTTACCTCCATAGTTGGTAAATTTATGGAATCAATAATTGACGAGGCAAATCGTAGCCATCTTGAAAAGCATAAATTGATTAATGAATCTCAACACGGTTTTACTAAGGGGCGTTCCTGTCTTACGAATTTACTAACTTTTTTCACTAAGGTGTTTGAGGAGGTAGATCATGGTAATGAATATGATATTGTGTATATGGACTTCAGTAAGGCATTCGATAAAGTTCCACATCAGAGGCTATTGAGGAAACTTAAGGCACACAGAATAGGAGGATAAAAAAAATTTCTGGGTAGAGGCATGGTTGACAAATAGGCGGCAGAGAGTGTGCATAAATGGAGAGAAATCAGAATGGGAGCACGTCTCAAGCGGTGTTCCACAGGGGTCAGTTTTGGGCCCCCTGTTGTTTACAATTTACATAAACGACATATATGAGGGAATAAATAGCAACATAAGCAAATTTGCTGATGACACCAAAATAGGCCGTCCAATTCATTCTAATGAGGACATTAGAGCACTCCAGGATGCTTTGAATAGACTGATGCAGTGGTCGGGGAAGTGGCAGATGCAGTTTAATGTAGACAAATGCAAAGTTCTAAATGTTGGGCAGGACAATAACCATGCCACATATAAACTGAATAATGTAGATCTTATTACTTGTGATTGCGAGAAGGATTTAGGAGTTCTGGTTAGTAGTAATCTGAAACCAAGACAACAGTGCATAAGTGTTCGCAATAAAGCTAACAGAATCCTTGGCTTCATATCAAGAAGTATAAATAATAGAAGTCCTCAGGTTGTTCTTCAATTCTATATATCTTTGGTTAGGCCTCATTTAGATTATGCTGCACAGTTCTGGTCACCGTATTACAGAATGGATATAAATGCACTGGAAAACGTACAGAGGAGGATGACAAAGTTGATCCCATGTATCAGAAATCTTCCCTATGCACTCTCTAGAAAGGCGTAGAATTAGGGGGGATATGATTGAGGTGTATAAATGGAAAACAGGAATAAATAAAGAGGATGTAAATAGCGAGCCAAGACAGGACTCGCAGCAATGGTTTCAAGTTGGAAAAGTTCAGATTCAGGAAGGATATAGGAAAGCACTGGTTTGGTAATAGAGTTGTGGATGAGTGGAACAAACTCCCGAGTACCGTCATAGGGGCTGGGACGTTGTGTAGGTTTAAAAATAGGTTGGATAAATACATGAGTGGGTGTGGGTGGTGTGAGTTGGACCTGACTAGCTTTTGCTACTAGGTCAGATGCCGTACTAATTCCTTAAGTGGAAGTGACCTGACTACCTGGAGTTTACCTGGTGAGGGTTAACTCCAGGTGGGGTGATGGTGGGTGTGAGTTGGCCTTGACTAGCTTGTGCTACTAGGTCAGATACAGTGCTTCCTTAAGTGAATGTAACCTGACATGGCTGGGTCGGGGCATTGGCTTAAGCCTGTTGGAGACTTGGACCTGCCTCGCATGGGCCAGTAGGCCTGCTGCAGTGTTCCTTCTTTCTTATGTTCTTATAACCTCAATGGAAATTACCTACCCTTCTTAATTTGTTATATTTTTCCAGGGTTAATAGTACATATAGTCAAGGGAACCAGGTCAGCCTGGGTTACGAGGGTCCATATATCATGGCGCCTTCCCCCCCCCGTAAAGCTGGCATTGACCAGCATACGCTGGGGCCTTTATGTCGAGCCAATGAGAGTTTCAACATGAGCGCCACGACAGCTTCCTGACAATTAATAACTTTTCTAAAGAAATTTGTTGAGTTCAAAATTGTATGCTAAACTGATTTTCATCTGAAGCTCATGAAGATAAATAAAAACGAATATAAACGATACAAATTGAAATTAGTTTTAAATCCATTTTCGATTTTTTTTAATATTATTGCAAGAATTAATTCCTCCATAAATTGTAAAACAATTTGTTAAATTCATTATTAAATAAACCGTTATAGTCCACAACATTTTTTTTTTAGCCAGAGGAAAATTAAACATTTAGCTTGTCTATTATTTCTACAATATATATTTTATCCTCTCGTGATTTTAAATATTTTCCTCCATAATTTTTTTCCTAGTTTTTCCCCTCAGGACATTATATATTATTTGTCAATATTGTGGGGCCACCACACGATATCCTTACCACTCAAAATTTATTCAAGACTATCATGGTCTTCACAGTTATGAAATCAATATTAATTTCACCTGCAATCTGGTGGCCTGACCTTTTCAACTTCAGCTTTGATAAAAAATTCAATAATGAATAAATTAGCTTAAAAATGTGGTACAGCCAGTCTCCTGATATATATATATATATATATATATATATATATATATATATATATATATATATATATATATATATATATATATATATATATATATATATATATATATATATATATATATTACACCCCTACCTACCTTAAAATCTGTGTGATGCTGAATCACCATATTTTTACCTTGCCGACATTCTAGGTTTCTTGCGTTACAACACTCATTGTCGTGTGTCACCCAGGGAGCAGGGCCGTAGCTCCCTCCGCCCACCAGGGAACAAGCAATCACGGGTGAAAGTTGTGGCCAAAGACCGTACCCTTCACAGACACCAGCTGCTGCAGGCAAAGGTGGGAAGGGGGCTGCCGTGAGCTCCCCAGGTTAAAGGTGCTGAGGTGTCAGGAAACACGTGGGAAAGAAAGAGATAGATAAACATGATGATATAGAGTTCAGATAGTGAAAGTCTGTATAGTGAAAGTTCTCATTTTCTCTCATTGTCAGCACCGCCAAATGCTGCAGAAAGTAGTTTTGGAACTTTAAATTGTACTGTGGTGAATATACATTCAGAGCCACGATCGCGACTAAGAAATTTAGATATTATATATATATATATATATATATATATATATATATATATATATATATATCTGAGAGATAATGTAAATAATTTCGCCCGTTTGCGAATTGTTAAGCATATATATATATATATATATATATATATATATATATATATATATATATATATATATATATATATATATATATATATATATATATATATATATATATAAAACACACACACAAGGATAACCTACATTCAATAACATTACAGAAGAAACACATATTTTTCTGTCTGAAAATATTTGCTCTTTTTGAGTGCTATTGAATGTGGGTTATTCGTATAATATTTCAGCTTTGCACTTGTGTTTTAGTCAAAGAGAATCTCTTACCTTTATTGATACAGACATAAAACTGATATTTTTTCATGAAGGTTAATATCCCTTTCCCCAGTCCTTCCCCAGAATGCGACCTCGGAGTTGCGACCCCAGAGTTGCGACCCCAGAGTTGCGACCCCAGAGTTCGTTGAACACCGGTAGACGGGGGAACCTGTGTAAGACAGATGTGTGTTCACACAGCCTGTCTCACACTACCTGAATTTTTATGTTTTTAGTAACTTATCGGCCGTTTCCCACCAAGGAAGGGTAACCCGAAAAAGAAGAAACCCTTTTATCATCATTTAGTCACTGTCTTGCCAGAGGCGTGAAGACACTACATTTCATAAACTGCAACATATCGCCACCCCTCGTTCAGAGTGCAGGCACTGTACGTCCCACCTCCAGGACTCAAGTCCGGCTAACCACTTTCCATGAATCCCTTCATAAATGTTAATTTCCTCACACTCCAAAAGCACGTCAAGTCATAAAAACCATTTGCCTCCACTCTCTCATATCTAACACGTCACACTACGTGAATTCTCTCCTGCAATTCCCAGCAGCAGTCTCTTAACATTCCATTTAATTTTGTAAATAACTTTTTTCTGCATTACGAATTATATCAGATTAGAAAATGTAAGTCTGTAATAAGCAAATGAAAAATAAGGTCAATTACTTATGTACCAGGTTACTTATATACCTCAATTAAATATTAACTTCCTGATTTTTCAAAAAAATTATCTTACTTATTAAAGAGGACTCTAATATGCTTCTCATGATTGAATAATTAGATTTATAAATTAAAGGAGTAATTTCTACCTGCCGGCTGAATATTTGTGCAAGATTCTTTTTTTCCTCAATTCATTTACCTCAGAAATATTAATGAAATCTTCAATTATGGCATATGGTGTCACCCTGAGGTGCCACCTCACTCAGAGGTGTCACCCTGAGGTGCCACCTCACTCAGAGGTGACAACACCTGATCGTCATGCATTTGCGGCCACCCTTTACATTAGTTTAATTGCACACATCTTAATCCAACTTAGGATTGTCAATATATCAAGTGAAAAACATTGACACAGCCACAGCCACGTCTGAACTAATGTTCACTCACAACAGCAACAGTTAGGTCTCAACACAGGGTGTCCGTAGCTCGGTTGGTAGCGCCCTCAGCTCACACACTGAAGTCCGTGGTTCGATCCCTGGTACGGGTGGAAACATTGGGGGCGTGTTTCCTTAAGACACCTGCTGTCCCTGTTCACCTAGCAGTTTATAAATAGGTGCCTGGGTGTTAGTCGACTGGTGTGGGTCGCATCCTGGAGACAAAATTAACCTAATTTGCCCGAAATGCTCTGTATAACAAAGGACTTTCTATATAGTTATGTCACTTAATAGGTCACGATGACCACTGAGCTTTACCAAATGATCCAAAGAAGAATTAATTGTGTGATTTCTCATATACTAATTATATCTCAGCTTCCATTGCATTGTGCAGTGTGACGGGATTACTACTTGAAAGCCACGGCTTGACACCGATATTAATTAATCCTCTAGTTCACTCTCTGCTGTGAAATTAAATCGTGATAGCGAAATTCTTTATTCGTTCGTGCATGGCCTATATATATATATATATATATATATATATATATATATATATATATATATATATATATATATATATATATATATATATATATATATATATATATATATATATTAGTGATTAGGTAATTTAGTTAGTTAGTTCAGACTCTCTAACTAAATTACCTAATCGGACGATATATATATATATATATATATATATATATATATATATATATATATATATATATATATATATATATATATATATATATATATATATATATATATATATATAAGACAAGTGAAAATTTGTGTATGCAATAATTTTGCCAAAATCATTCTGAACATAACAAAAAAATATATTTCATTGTGTTTGATTATTATTAAATTAATGTTAACGTATCTAAAATATATTTAGTTGGGCTAGGCTAAATTAAATTGCGCTTGTTGTAATAAGGTTAGGTAGGTTTTCAAAGTTTCTCTTGGTACAAAATTATAAATTTTTACATTAACATAAATGAAAAAAATATATCTTTAAACGTATAAGAGAAAATTTTACAAAGGACTTAATTTTAAATGAGTTCTTGCTAATTGACCAGTTTTACCTAATCGACACGACATATATATATATATATATATATATATATATATATATATATATATATATATATATATATATATATTGTGTGTGTGTGTACAGAAACACGAATAGGATAGAGAAAGTTAAATTAAAACATTTACCCAAAACGCAAAAGATGGAGGACTCAGAGCTACTGCTGCTGCTGCTGCTGCTGCTGCTGCTGCTGCTGTGGGTTATGGATGTGGCTGAGATCACTTTGAACGCCTCAATGCCTTCCAATACCCCGAGAATAGTTTCGTAATTCAGTTTGGTTCCAGATCGAGCTCTGAGTCTGGCCCGACAAGCAGCCGAGGAGCGGAACAGCAGATGGTGAGCATCTGAGAGTAATTGTTGGCCAAGCAAGGGAGAGCAGAGATGATATATATTTTTTTATCTTTTCGGTGAAAGTCTTTTTGGTTGTTGACATTTTGAGTTTCCTCTTGTCTTTTCAGGAGTTTTAAATCTTTAAGTTTAAATTGATTCTAGAATGATGGTTTAACACATACACACACACACACACACGGTGGCCTGATGGCTAAAGCCTCGCCTGATGCACGGAGGGCCCGGGTTCAATTCCCGGCGGGCGGAAACATTTCGAAGTGTTTCTTACACACACACACATACATACAACAGGCCTAGTGTCAAATCGACATGTGCCTAGGACAAAATGGTAACTAAAACTAACTAACACAGGAACTATGTCTCGACCCCTGCAACCACAACTAGGTGAGTACATAGCTTTAAGAAGAGGTATGATAAAGCTCTTGGAGCAGGGAGAGAGTGGACACAGTAGGGGGTGTGGACCTGTGAATCGACCCTGCAACCATAAATAGGTGATTACACACGCGCACACACACACACAAGAACTAAAAGCAATGTGGACATGGAAGAAACTGCTACCTCAGACACAAATAAGGGGACTGTAGGAGAACAGAGAACAGAGTGAAACTGTATGCAGAGGCCCTATCAGACCATTGTGAGCCCGAAAAAGAGAGGATCACATCAGGAACAATCGAGGGGAGTGTAGTAAAAGGGAGAGCTAAGCTATACGTAGAAGCCCTAACAGACCACAGCAGTGCAAGGGAAAGTTAAGAAGGGGAAAGCGACAGGCCACTGGGCCAAGGGATAATAAAGTGAAGAGATTGAAGAAAGGAAAGCTGCAATGGAGGCAACTAAATCGAATCAGAGGTTACATAGGGATAGGCAGTGGGAGAATGAAAGAGAAAGATCAGTCTTTGTTTATGGGCTCCCGGAAGCTGAAGGGAAAACTTATGAAGCAAAAGACAAGGGGAGAAAAAGGCAATTGAAAACATCATGAAAGCAATAGAAGATGACATGACCAGCTGGCAAATTTTCTGAGAATAGGGGGTTTGCAAGAGGAAGAATCCGGCAATTCAAAGTGATTTTCAAGGCAGAATTGACTCGAAACAGGATCCTGCAGGAGAAACAAGACTAAGGGATATATCAGAGTACCGGAGGGTGTATCTCGACCGTGGCAGAACACGAGAAGAAAGACAGAAACTGAAAAGAGAGGGTACAGAGACAAAAGGAGGAAAGAGAGAGTGGACAGGACAACCCAGACTCAGGAGGAAGCCCAAATACAATCACCTTCAGATGTCCCCAACCTGGACAACCCCAATGCAGCCAAACAATCTAACCCAAACACACATGCCATACCCAATGCTTCCACCACCTCATTACAAACTCCACCTTCACACCAACCACCCATAATTCCTCATCAGGTCTCCCACTTTCCCAACCCCAACGTACCCCCCAGACTACGGTATTAGAAAAGAAGTTAAAGGTTTGGTATACAAATGCAGATGGTATAACAAATAAATGTGGGAGTGGCATGAAAGAATAAAGGAACATCCCCAACATAATAGCACTACAGAAACGAAACTCACCAGGATGATAACAGATGCAATC